>JBAKBP010004003.1:0-20000 GCA_037953745.1 Lithodes maja
CACATGCTTTCATAAATTTAATTTGAGTGAAATAAATTAATTAACATTATTACGTGTACGCTGTAGCCTACAGTCACTCCAGTCACTCCTAAATATTCGTGGACCTCACCTATCTATATAATATTTTGGATTGTCTGTGTGTGTGTGTGTCTGTGTGTGTCTGTGTGTCTGTTCTTTATGCATGGCCACATTTTTTAAGCTAGAGCGTTCATACTTAGTATGCATAGTAAGGGGGTCCCTAGGCAGGTTTTAGTGGAAAAAATAGAATTCCTCAGGGTGAAAGGGACGGAGAAAATGGGCGCGAAATCGGAAAAATCGCTTTTGGTTTAAACAAAAATTGCCGTTTGGGGCAGAAGGAGGCCTCCGCTCGAAGAGGTGTATGGAACGAAAGTTGTTCGCAGCCCCCCAAAATGGGGGTACGGATGAGGTCAGATCCAAAATCGGAGGTCATTTAGCGGCCGAAATCGAGGTCGCCGTTTAATGAGGCACAGGGAGGTCGAGGCCGGTGATTATGGTAGTAGTAGTTTTGTGATGATTGTGGTAGTAGTGATTGATGATGGTGATTATGGTAGTAGAATTTAAACCCGGGCAACGCCGGGTACCCCTGCTAGTCTATATAATATTTTCGATTGTCTGTGTGTGTGTGTCTGTTCTGTATGTATGGCCACATTTTTTTAAGCTAGAGCGTTCATACTTGGTATGCATAGTAAGGGGGTCCCTAGGAAGGTTTTAGTGAATAAATTAGAATTCCCAGGGTGAAACGGACGGAGAAAATGGGCGCGAAATCGGAAAAATCGCTTTTGGTTTAAAAAAAAAATTGCCGTTTGGGGCAGAAGGAGGCCTCCGATCGAAAAGGTGTATGGAACGAAAGTTGTTCGCAGCCCCCCAACATGGGGGTACGGATGAGGTCAGATCCAAAATCTGAGGTAATTTAGCGGCCGAAATCGAGGTCGCCGTTTAATGAGGCACAGGGAGGTCGAGGCCGGTGATTATGGTAGTAGTAGTATTGTGATGATTGTGGTAGTAGTGATTGATGATGGTGATTATGGTAGTAGTAGTGGTGGCAGTAGTGATGGTGATTATGGTGATTACCCGGGCAACGCCGGGTACCCCTGCTAGTTTATAATAAGGGAAGTATGTCCCTAGAAAAGAATTTATGAATATAATTTTATATACATCAACTGCAAAAGAATATATACGATTTTATTGAAAAGTCAATTCCATTCAAAAATCAATCGATATATATATTTGCATAAAGAAAAACATAGGGGGTCAACGAGTTTTTAAAAGTGATTGTACAGTGGGGCAGAGATGGTGAGAAAATCTAATGAAGTGTGTCAGATGCAGTGCTTTTTAATTGCTATAAAAAGGCAGATATGAACATGAACTATTTGCCGTTGCATTGAACATCCGAGATGACAGAAAAAATAGAAATCTTTAGGTCGACCACTGATGAATTTATAAAGTAAAATGTAAAAATTAATAATAATGATAAGTAATATTAACAACAATGAAAATTAATTGCAATGGAGCGCATAGTCGTTCTTTTATTCAACAAGTAAACTCTGGAACTCTCTCCCTCAAGTTGGCTTTTCCTCATCCTATTACTTAAACTGCGTCAGGTCCGGTGTGACCAAACATTTTGACTCTAACATACCTTGAATTTGGCTCCCTATCACTCTTGCAACATTAAAGGGAGGTGTACTTGTTACAGGCAACTTTCCCCTTTGTTTCCTTCATACACTTGGGAAAAAATAAAGTTGACAATACTCCGTGATTTACTCTGTCAATATTAGAGGACACATGATTACTCTTTAACCTGGTTATTATTTGAAAAATGTATGCAATTTAGGAAAGAAAGATCTCTAGGAATCAAGGGGGCAAAGGCTATCTCAATTAACTCCTTAGTTCTCACAAATTCTTCTTTAACCCCTACTGTACCAGAGACGTCCTTTTCACCATATTATGGTAACTATTGGATGATGTCATGCAGCTTAGGAAGGACCTCTAGGATTCAAATAAGGATTCAAAGTATATCAACCTACTCATTTAGCTACCACAGATCCTTCTCAAGCTGCATAATATCGTCCAAATATAGCTAGAATATAATATATCGCACGTCGCTGGTAGTCAAGGGTTAAGGGGGATTGGCGTATTTATTTGCTTGTTTATTGATTTTCTATATTTTTATAGTAGTTTCCACCCTAGACCTCGATCAAGCTTTAATACAAAACAAAACTAGACCACCCTTCACGATAAATTTGTACATTTTTAGGTAGAAAAATATACCGGCCGAAGTCCGGTTCCTCTTAAAATTACAGGCTTACTATCGTTTGCCAGGAAAAAATAACACTTAAATGGCACGAAAGGTCTTAAAATTGACAACGAAATGAGACGAAAGGTGTTAAAATCGCCAACCTAATGGGCAGAACGTCATAAAATCTGTAAAATAATGGGGCTGAACATGAGGAAAAAAAAGGGGGAGGGGGAGGGGGGGGGGGGGTCAGAAAAACCGACCATGCCCCCTTAACAAACTCAAGTATACAAATTAAAAGAGGTAATATGTTTTGCATGTAGTTTAAATGACAGCTTTTACTATGAAGGTGGTGTAAGTAGGGCTGTTGGCTATAATCATCAGCATCATCATGGGTTAAGGGGGGATCTGGTGCTTTTATGGCCCCCTTCTCCCTCGTGTTTAGCCCCATTGTTTTTTAGATGTTAAGACGTTCGGCCCATTAGTTTGGTGGTTTTAAAACTGTATGCCCCATTTATTTATCAATATTAAGACTTTTCGTGCCATTTAGGTGTCGATTTTTTCCTGGCCAGCGATAGTGAGCCTGTAATTTTAAAGAGTAAGCAGCCTTCGGCCGGAACATTTTTCTTCCAAAATATGTACAAATTTATCTTGACGCGGGGTCAAGGGGGTGTATTTTACAGCATGAAGGCGGTCTAAGGAGGAAACTAAAAAATATATATATATATATATAAAACAATAAAGCAAATACAAAAACAAAAACATCTCCCCTTAAGATGGTAGATAAATCGTCAAGTTAAGGGCACATATTTATGGATTTGTAAATATGTGTGTTTTTATTTATTGTTTGTTTAATTTCCTCCCTGATCTCCCTCAAGCTTAAGAAAATACTCCCAAAACCCCACTTCGCGATAATGGTGTGCATTTTTTGGTAGGCATAGGCCCTTTCCCTTAATTGCAGGCTCGCTATCGCTCGCCAGGAAAAATTCGACACCTTAATAACACAAAAGGCCTTAACATCCCCAAACTAATGGGGCGAAAGTATTAACATAAAATAAACATAGTATACATAAGGGAGAAGAGGGTCCAGAAAACCTCCCTTAACCCTTTCAGCACCATGATGCCTGTTTACCTTTAATTATGGTTAAAATCAAGCAATTATATGGAGTTTAACCCTTAACTGGCGGCGCGCAACATATCGAGTGAAATAAATTTGGACTAAGTGGCGGTGCACGACAGCTGTCGAGCGCCATTTTCAGCACGTAATGTTGCTGAGAGAGAGAGCGGAGCGGTGGGACGAGCGTAGTAACCTTATGACCGCTCCCCACGACCACCGTGGACGTACTGAACTGTATACCACCTTCCTTCCCCCTTTCTCACTCGCTACACAGGGAATTATGTACGGAAATTACCTTATTTTAGGGTTTTTGCACTCGTGTTGCACAATCGTTGCAAGAGAACCAGTGGTCGTACAAGGATGGTTCGGGTGTCATTGGAAAGCTCTGTTTACGCCCTTTCAGGGATAGATACTTGTTTTACGCTCTGGGTCTTGTTTATGCATGAAAATGAGCACGGAAACAACCCTATTTAGGGTAATTACCGCCTAGGCCGCTCGTATGGGGTTAAGAAGGACCTATGTTATTAAGAGGGTTTATTGAGATCGTATATACCCATTTGAATCGTAGAGTTTAATTATTGAGAAAAGTAAATCGTCTAATGGTAACCGGATTATGATTATAATTACGTAATGGGGGTGAAGGGGTGAATTTGTTATAGAGAGTCTTGAATAAGTTTGGGTCCCGAGTGTATCGCGCGGGGAAGAATATTGATAAGATGCTGAATAAACTGAACGGAGGGGGGGGGGGTAACTTAGCCAGTCTGTACTGGTTATGTCCTTCTCATTGTATTCTGATAACTAGTAAATGACTTAATTAAGCTTAGGATGGACCTTTAGCAATTAAAAGGCTACACACTATTAGACTTCCAAATGAATAACCACAAATCATTCCTAAAGCAAATGTCACACTATGCCAAATTAGCCCTCTCCGACATATGACGCGATTTTGAGCCTATTTGGGATACTTTAAAGCCTTTGTTACCATCAGGGGTATTTAGGCACCTTTAGTTTAGTTACTTCAACCTCTGCAGTTGTCTTTGAGTTAGCTGTGGGCAGAAAACTAATTTTAGAGAGGTAATTATAAGAGTGAGAGAACTCTATTTCTTATTGCTAATCTGGCAACCGCTGCATCATATGTGCGTGAAAGGGTTAAGTGCCGACGCTGCAGGACTTAAGGTTCGTAACGAGGTCTTTGCCTACATCGCCGCGCGACGAGGGTGGGCGCCAACTCAAGAGAGACGTCGGGAGAGGTCGTCAGGGGCCTCAGGAAAAGTTCGACATGAACAACTCTCATGAGCTGAGTCGGCGGCTAGTAAATGGACGGGACGGGGACGGTAGGCAGGTGGCGTCGGGCGGCGTCCAGTAGGCGTCAGACGGTACAAGGGCGTCGACCTGTCTGCGTCATACGCCGCTATAAGGTAGGTCGCCGTCAGACAGCGACCCGGCAACGCCCAGGCGGCGTCATAGGGGGAGTGCATACCGTGAGTCCGCGACCTGGCAATGTCGCACGGGACATCGTTCATAGAGGGTCTTGGGAGTGTTTTTTTTAAGCCTGATGGAGGTCTAGCAAGGAAACTAAAAAATTAATTAATATATAAATAAATAGACCCCAAAAATCACCACTGTCCCCTTAATCCGATCCCATCAATGAATGACTATCTATAAACCCCTTCAATGGTAGTGACGTCTGCTTTGCCTTAGTTCTGCCATACTTAGACGATGTTATGCAGCTTAAGAACGATCTGTGGGAGTTAAGAGGGATAAATGAGAGGAATGGAGGCCTTGTGATTGCTACAGGCCCTTCGTAAGCATAATACAATAACCTAATAGTTGCCAGACTATAACGAGAAAAACGTCACTGGTACTGAAAGGGTTAACTATAGATGGCCTTGTTTTACCAATTACTCATGTTACGACTGAGGTTTAAATATATCAGGGCTCTTATTCATTGGACTAGTAATGGCATAAATGCTACAACGGAAAGCGCTAGATCCAACCTCTGATGTATATTCCCAGTGAACAAAGAACACAAATACTCTCCAGAGTTCTATATGCAATAATAGGTTATCAAACTCTCAATAAATGTGCATCTACTCTAGGCTTAATGTTATGTGAAAACAGCCTATTACTACCTATAACCGAAGGTGCTTGGTTATGGTATGCAAAGTAAGGTGGTAAGAGAAGTTACAGCTTACGTTACTTTAATCAATAAATGTCAGGCACTCCTGCATGAAAGAAAGTGCACTAAAGTCCTTCAACACCAACAAGGAATCTTCTTTAAATGTTAGATGCTATCAAGATGCTCGAATCGGAAATGGAACCCAAAAAGGCAGGCAGCGGAACAATGCTCGAGCAGGCTATGCTCACAAAAGGCAGGATATATAATGCAGTCGGAGCCAAGAATATCCTAAACGCTACAACAATAATAATAATCGCCACGACAATGCAGTATTCCTATCAACAAAAAGAGCCTAAGTCGTTTGTGTCTCAATACATCAAACTAGGCTGCGAAATGCTTGTGTAATCATAAACGGGTATGCATAATAAGAGTAATTGGTTTAATATACTTAATGTCTACTATGACTGATAAAGTCTAGCTAGAGTCAATGATACGAGATACTGGTGCGCATGGCATGCCGCATAGCCTAGTGCAAATCTCAAGTCTGTGCGTCAAGTATTACGTTATAGTGAAGGGTAGCTCTCTTGAGAAACCTTAATACCGAAGTATTAAGCGTTCTCCTGGCGTACCTCAAAGACAAACAACCGAGCTTAGAACAGTGCAGAATGGTATAGGCAAAAAGCCCTCATTCGTGCATGCTCTACTCTCAATGGCACACAGACTAGAATTTACCCAATCAACTCCAGTTCTCAGGTACGTCGTGCAGCTTTTAACTAAAGCCAGCACCCATCGGAAACAATACCTTATAATATCAGACTCCTAGTCTAGCATTATCTAATCCAGCAGAACACTAATAATTATAGGAAGCGGTACTGAACAATGTGAATGCCAACCAATGCTTCGTGATCAACTTATCTTAACAACTAAACATACATGGGTTATATAAGACCTTAACGCACAATACAACTGGCCAGCATGAAGCTGATTATGCAGAGTTAACCAGAGGGGGTATAATATTAATAAAAGGTGGTGAAAGATATGGAAAATGAGAGAGATAGGCAGAGGAAAAGGTTCTCAGGTGCAGAGAGGGGGACAGATATCAAAGGGATAAGAGGGATGCGTTCTAGAAACCAGATCTGAGGGAGAGAGTGGCAAAAGAGCTGTATATATACTAGCACTAGCTCGCACCGCGTAAGCAAAGCGGTAACAAGTCCTCCAGCCAATCCCAAAGAGGCCAACCAACCATGACGTCACCAAGCATGGTAAAAAACTCCTCCAACCAATCCCCAAGAGGCCAGCCAGCCGTGACGTCATCGAGCATGGCAAAAAACACTGTGCGCCTCCTCTCACTCTGTTCTACTCTCTCTGTCTCTCTCTCAAATCATATCATTACTACTTAATGATAAAACATATACTTTGCAATTAAATATATAAAGCCTTGCCATGGGCGAAAACAAAGAGCCTTTCTGGACTGCCCATGACACAAGCTTTCATATGAAATAAAGCACACAATAATACATCAACTGTAGCCACATCCACTGTCGTGGCGATCCTAGCGAGTCACCGTAGGACAAGCCATGCGGTTCTAACGGAGTGGTTAACGTCACACTCAAAGAACCACTTAATTAAGGGGAGACATGCATATTTATTTGCTCATTTATGGATCTTTTTATTATGTTTTTAATTTCCTCCCTAGACCTCGAGCTTAATACCCCCCCCCCCCCCCTTCCACACATATACACACAAAAACGCCGCCTCCGACGGACCGGTTTGCCTCGGTCGGGATCAAGTGTGACCGAGTAGGGGTCCAGTGTGACAGGGTGGCTGTCCATTGCCGCCGTAGTATCTATAGGAGCCGCCCTACCTCCTATAGGCGCTGCTCGTCAGGAGCATTGTCGCCAACCAGTTTGCGCGCTACGGCACATGACGCCGCCCCGGCGGCGTCATTTATCTCCCTTAGGTCTTGCATGGTTGCTGCTTGACCCCATCCAGTTGCCGTTAGGCGGCGTGCCCGCCTTGGGCGTCCCGTCCCTCGATCACCCACGTTACTCGACAGTGGTCTCCCCCTTCTATCGCCACTCCCTAAGTCATGGAGCATCGGCACTTAATTCGGCATAGTGTGACACTTGCTTAAGCTGCATACATTAGTCTAAGTCGAGCGAGAATATAAATAAACGGAGGAAAGGGTTATAACTTCTTGTTCAAAAGTTTCAGGGGAAAATATAGCCAATCTTAGTTGGTTGCACACAAGGGCTTTTTCTGGCAATATTTTCAAGTTATTTTTTTTTGTTTCTATATTTCAACTACTCCCTCTCGGGCATAGGCTGAGAGCCTGCACACTATACCGCTGAGCACATGAGGCCCGTGAGGTCTTGTTCCAGTCTAGGGAGTGAGACATGCGAAGCACCTATTCACGGCTTGAAGCAACTCCATCTCTGATGCCGCTTCACCTCTGCGCTTCACAGTCTCATCCCCCAGACTCGGACCTTCACTCTCAGAACGCCACTTATTGAGCAGTTAACTCACTCGGCATTTTCATCCTGTAGCATATTTTGAATTTGGGAATATTCATACAATGCTATTTAATCAGGGAACAATGAGGGTGTGGAAATTCCCGGCGCGACCGAAGCCGCTCCAAGGACCCGTGCCCCCAGGGAGGGGGCAGGGGATGGTTGTGACGGTTTGGCTCCCGAAACTGCTCCCTGCGGCCGGCATCCGGTTTTCCTCCACTGGTCGTTGATTTTGTCTTCGGCCGTGGAGGGTCGGCAGCCATCTGCGGTTGGCAGCCTCGGGAGATCATTACAGGCTGCACAGCTATTGCACCCACACCCACAGATCACCTACATCAAGAAACCAAAATCCTGAAAGTCAAAGACCATCTGGACATGAAAGGCACTCAATTCCTGGCAGCAGCCTCCACGAACCAAGACCACCCACTAAACTACATGGCAAGACACCCACAGACACCAACAAATATCAAAACAACACCCAGCACACGGTATCAAACACAATTATTGTCCTCTCTCCCTCCCTGCCCACCCCGAACCAACTTCCAGAAGCACATCCATACTCCTATCTCTCACCGATCTATCCACTCACTCACAGACAACACGCAGCTGCATGCACGACCTCCCGAAATCCATCCTTCCGAATCCTCCCTTCCTCGCGAGGACAGAGTCCACCTGGCCAGGCTGAGATGCGGACACCATCCAGCTCTCCTGAGCTATCAGAAGAGACTGGATGACTCCGTTGTCGACGCCTGCCCGGGATGTAACACAGCACCCCATACCATTAAACACATCATAGAAGACTGCATTTCACACAACCACTTACGCCAACAACACAATCTACACTCAATGAGAGCTCTGTGGGAAAGCCCGATCGTGGCCATGGCCTTTCTCAGGGACTCGGGGCTGTTCGGCCAGGCAGCTTAGGGAACAACAACAACAACAATGAGGATATTTTTTTGGCACTTCGGTGTGCTGTGGTAATGCACTGAAACTAGGTATAGCACAAATTCCATCCCAATTATATCATCCCATTGACATATTGGGATTCGAACCCGGGTCCATTGAATTACCAGTCCAGTGGCAAGACCACTCTGCCAGACCTCCCCTAAATTGTGGTGTGGCATCTTCTGAATTAAAGTTATATATTATTTCAGTCTCTTAACCCTCTCCGTCACAAATGACGCGATCGCGTCATATGGCGGCTTCGCCCAAAAGTATCATATGACGCGATCGCGTCATATGAACTTAGTGAAATAACTCAATAATAAGTTATATGACACATTTGCGTCATTTTGAGCTCATTGAGTTAGGTAAGTTAGATCATAATCTGTCGGTTGATGGCAACCCCAAATTCCTCCGACCTCTAACGGTCCCTCAGTGTGACATAAACTGTTGTGGGGGAAATACCGGGCGGTCGGGCAACCCCTAACTTTCGTAAGGTAATATGTCTGGGGGGGGGGGGTTAAAATTGTATATAGTCAGTCTAGTTGTCGGTTCCAATGCAAAAATACCAAAAAGTAGTATGATAATAAACTTGCTCATTGAAAATTATTGGAGAAAGCACTCGTGTGACACTGGCTTTAGGTTAGAGTATATGGTTTGTATACTGTATATCCCGAAGCGTTTGTAATCATAATATATAGTTGCTGATTAAGATTATAGTATTCCTTGGCCCTAGACAACCACAAGATAATAAAGATACTAACATTATTTGCTGACTGATAAACAAATACGCATTTCAAGGCGGCCTTCTTGAATGTGTGGGATAACCGATGTACTCGCGTTGTGGTTCCCGCGTTTAACCCGTTCAGTACCAGTGACATCCTTTCTATCTTATTCTGGCTACTATTAAACGATTTTGTTCAGCTTAGGAAGGACGTCTAGCCATTAAAAGGTTACAGACTCTCCCAATTAATCTCTTTAGCTATCATACTGTATATCCTTCCCAAGCTTCATAACTCTCATAACTCATCTAAATGTAGCTGAAATCAAATAATAACGACGTCACCAGTATAAAAGGGGTTACAAGTGATGTCTAATGATTTCTACCCGAAGTGCACTCATTGGTCAAGCATGGTCACTAGGTCCTTTACTTGAGTTTTCCAACCAGCCAATGTTTACACTTGTTTAAGAGGGGAGGGCTGGTTTTCCTGGCTCTCTTCTCCCTCGTGTTTAGCCCCATTGGTTTTAGATTTAAAGACGTTCGGCCCATTAATTTGGCAATTTTAACACCTTTAGCTCCATTTCGTTGTCAATATTACGACCTTTCGAGTCATTTAGGTATCGAATATTTCCTTGCGAGTGACAGCGAGCCTGAAATTTTAAGAGTAACCAGCCTTTGGCAGGGAAATTTTTCTACCGAAAAATGAACAAATACATCATGAAGTGGGTTCTAGAGGATGTTTTTTACAGGTTGGTGGAGATCTAGGGAGGAAACTAGCAAATACAAAAAAAGATAAACCCCCTCCGACATCTATGACGCAATCGCGTCATATGGAGGTATGCCCAAGAGTATCATATGATGCGATCGCGTCATATGAACTTAGTGAAATAGCTCAATAATAAGTTATATGACGCATTTGCGTCATATTGAGCTCAGTAAGTTAGGTAACTTAGATCAGAATCTGTCGTTTGGTGGCAACCCCAAATACCTCCGAATTCTACCAGACCCTCAGTGTCAGAGAAAGTGTTTTGAGGGAAATACCGGGCACTCCGCCACCCCATTAGTAAGTTAGCAACTTATGGCTGGGGGGGTTGAACAGTAAGCAAATAATTACGCCCATCTCCCTTTAACCCATGGAGGACCAGCGACTCACTGTTTGCGTCGGCAATGTTTGTAACGCCAAACCCCAGCGTCACATAACGTGCGTCACGGTTAATTACTCCGATCCTATGGCACCTAGAGGGCTCAGATTTGTCTGGAAACTGTGTAAGTATCTCACGCAACAAAGCCGATGGTTGAAAGCTCTCAAAGTACAACCGCGTGCGCGTGAGCGCGCAAAAACCTGTTTTTGCCTACCCATTTCCCCATGTTAATTCCGACTTTCGGGCGCACCGTAGGACCCCTTAATGACCTAGGGGATCGTTTTTTTTGTGGGTTTTCCTTCATTTCTAACCCATTCCTGGTATTTTCTGGATTTTTTTTTTTTTTCACAACCTGCCGGTCCTGGGTGGTACATTTATTATTAACTAGCTGGGGTTCAGTGGGTTAAGGTAATATTTATATATGCTCTCTTAACTCTATCAAGATTAAAAAACACCCCTAAGACCCCCATTCGAGATTAATTTGTAAATTTTGTCGGTAGAAATATGTCCCCGGCTCCTCCTATAATACAGACTCACTATCACTCGCCAGGAAAAAAAAATCAACACCTAAAAGGCACGAAAATGAGGCAAAAGGTCTTAAAATCTCCAAACTAATGGAGTGAACGTTTCAAAATCTGGAAACTAATGAGGCTAAACATGAGGAAGAAGAGGGTCCGTAGAAAACCACAAACTCCCTTTAACCCCATGCTACAGTATTACTCAGAATATATCCCACACACTCCACCCAGGTTAGAACCCCGGCCCAGGATATCAAGAAGCCAATGTGGTGTAGTATTCATCCTAACAAGGCCAAGAGTACTCTAGGTAGCGCCAACGAGCTTGACAACAATCTTGACCCCTTCTTTAACGGCGAAGTCTTTTTCATTATATTTTAACTATATTTAGACGATATTGTACTGCCTAAGAAGGATCTGTGGTAGTAAATAGGGTTAAATGAGATAATTCCAAGCCTGTTAATTGCTGGAGGCCCATTTTAAACTGAATACAATCGTCTAATAGTAGACAGAATACAGTTATAATGACGGCGCCGGTACTGAATGGGTTAACTTCTTATAACTCGAAATTAATTAAAGCAATCGGGCTGACGTTCCTATCATCTGGGAAGAGTCCGCCGGGAAATAGGTGTGGATATTTACAGCCAGTTTGCCCTAGCCCCTTTTGAGTTACAGAGAGGTCAAGGACAAAGATTATTGTCAAGTTCGTTGGCGCTACCTATACCTGTTATTGTATAATTATGAGCTGACTAATTATCCATCTGAACGCCATCAAATATACAGTATGTCAAAACTGAAGGGGACGTTA
Organism: Lithodes maja; assembly: GCA_037953745.1. NCBI lineage: Eukaryota > Metazoa > Arthropoda > Malacostraca > Decapoda > Lithodidae > Lithodes > Lithodes maja. The sequence continues at coordinate 12,129 of JBAKBP010004003.1, forward strand.
TTTTATTAATGTATTTTTTGTTATTACTGGCATATGTATTTGTTTTAGTTTCCTCCACATACCTCAATCAAGCTTTAAAAATGCATCCCCAAAACCACCTTCGAGATAAATTGGTTCATTTTTCGGTAGAATAATGTACCTCCTAATTTACAGGTTCGCTATCGCTCGCCAGGAAAAAAATCGACACCTAAATTGTACAAAAGGTCTTAATATTGACAAAGAAATGAACGAAAGTCTTATCATTTGAAAACTAATGGGACTAAATATGAAGGAAAAAGGGGTTCAGAAAAATATATAATACTTCCCCTTATATGCCGCCCAGCTGAGCAAGTGTATCAGTCAGCCTCAAGTTAAGCCCATCCCCGATGGGCAAGTTTTTCTGGCCCCATCTCCCTCGTGTTTGGCCACATTATTTGTTTTTTATTTTAAGACGTTCGACCCATTAGTTTGGCGATTTTAAGAATTTACGCTCCATTTCTTTGTAAATGTTAGGACCTTTCGTGCCATTTATGTGTATTTTCCCCTGGCGAGCGATAGTGAGCCTGTAATTATAAGAGTAACCGGCCATCGGCCGGGAAATTTTTCTATCGACAAATGTACAAAATGATCTTGAAGGGGGGCTAGGGGGTATTTGTCTAAGCTTGATGGAGTTCTATCGAGGAAACTAAAAAATATATGTATAAATATATAAATAGACCCCAAAAACATACACTACCTCAAGTAATTATTCTTGCGTATTATTAACATCACTACACAGTAGTACACACAACAAAGAAGGACTTCGTATGTGATAATTTGAACCCGACTGTGGCCCCTTTAACCCTTTGAGTACTAGTGCCGTCCTTTTAACTAAATTATGGCTACTTTCAGACAATATCATACAGTTCCTGAAGGGCCTAAAACAATTAACAGGCTTCGAACTATCACACTTAACCCTTTTTACCAGCACAGATCCTTTTTAAGCTGTATACATTTCTCTACATATAGCTGGAATAAAATATAAAAGACGTCGTTGGTACAGAAGGGGTTAATTAGATTATTCTCTATTATGATTACTATATATTTTGCTAAATATTAATCAAATTAGTAAACTTATATCCGAGTTACGTAGGTAGCTACATAATCTAAACCCCTTCGATCCCTATGGAACTTTCCTAACTTATTAATATCATATGGTAGTAGCATTGATTAAGGGGCTAGTGGCGGTTTCTTGGGCCTATTATGCATGTATTAATTTAATTTGTAATTTCCTCACTAGAACTCCCTGAGGCTTAGAAAAACAGCCCCTTAACCCCTCCTTAAGGTAAATTTGTACATTTTTCGGTAGAAAAATGTGCCGGCCGAAGGCCGGTTCCTCTTATAATTATGGGCTCGCTATCGCTCGCCAAGGAAAAATCCACATCTAAATGGCACGATAGGTCTTAAATTTGACTACGAAATGGAGCAAAAGGTGTTAAAATCGCCAAACTAATGGGCCGAACGTCTTAAAAATTCAAAACTAATGGGGCTAAACAAGAGGGAGAAAGGGGCCCATAAAAACGACCCATCGTCCCTTAAGTTTATATTTTGATGGTGTGATGGCAGCGTTATCCTAGGCTGCAGGGGTAGCTATGAATTTTGGAGTAGCTGTGAGCGAGCTGAGGGAGGGTGGTGTCGGTGAGTGGGCTTGATGTTGTCAATATTGTAGTACCACTCACTACATGTTGAGGTATGACATACATAATATAGAGAAATATAGATTATTGATAGATGAATTATAGATAGACTAACTATATAATACAGTTAAAGTATTTGCAATGTTTCCAAAACCAAATGTGTCCATCTATCTACCGGTCACAATCTTCTACATATTTATATCCTGCGCTTCAAAAATACACAAATCAACCCTTCATATTGGCTCAATATTCTTGGTGTTTCTTTTTCTTATGACATTAATTTGAATCATATTACCACTCTCGGCAAAATAGCCTATCAGAGGTTAAGTGTGCACAACCCTCTCCGTGGGTTCTTCAATTCCGCATAGCTTCTTGTTCTGTATAGGACGACAGTGTACCCATGTACCGAGCATTGTTCGCATGTGTGGAGAGGTTCCACCTATACCACACTTCTTGAAAGAGTAGAGTCAAAAGCATTTCGTTTTATCAATTCACCTCTTCTTACTTATTCCATACAATATCATCCTACACGCCACAATGTTGCATCTTTCTCACTCTTCTACATTACAATAATCAATGTTCTTCAGTGTTTTCTCAGTGTATACCTGTTTCTGTACCTGCATTCTGTTTAACACTCTAATCCAAGAGTGAGCCGATTGGTACAGTCTTTCTTCTACTCAACAAAAAAACTATGAAAGTCTCTCCCTCAATCTGTGTGTCCCTCACCCTATGACTTAAACTGCTTCAAGCTCCGTGTGCCCAGACATTTTTACTCTAACGTATATTGAATTTGGCTTTTTATCTCTGTCAACTTTGGGGGGCCACATGTTACAGACAGAATTGCCGTTTATTTCCTTCATAAACATAGAAGAAAAAGAAATCCATCAAGCTTTAAAAAAAAAAAAAAAAAAAAAAAAAAAATCCCCAAACCCCCTCCGAGATTAGTTGGTGCATTATTCGGTAGAAATTCCTCCCATATATATATATATATATATATATATATATATATATATATATATATATATATATATATATATATATATATATATACAGCAGGAATAGAAGTACGAGCTACGAGCAGTTCGCTACGAGCAGTACGAGCAGTACGCTACGAGCAGTTCCATACTTTATTATCAACCAAACGTTTCGACATCACACTGGTGTCATCTTCAGTGGTCTTCTTCGTAGTACATCGGAGAGAGGAGTGTTCCTTGGGAACCGTATCTTCAGCAGGAATAGAAGTACAAAGTACGCTAAGAGCAGTTCCATACTTTATTATCAACCAAACGTTTCGACATCACACTGGTGTCATCTTCAGTGGTCTTCTTCGTAGTACATCGGAGAGAGGAGTGTTCCTTGGGAACCGTATCTTCAGCAGGAATAGAAGTACAAAGTACGCTACGAGCAGTTCCATACTTTATTATCAACCAAACGTTTCGACATCACACTGGTGTCATCTTCAGTGGTCTTCTTCGTAGTACATCGGAGAGAGGAGTGTTCTTGGGAACCGTATCTTCAGCAGGAATAGAAGTACAAAGTACGCTACGAGCAGTTCCATACTTTATTATCAACCAAACGTTTCGACATCACACTGGTGTCATCTTCAGTGGTCTTCTTCGTAGTACATCGGAGAGAGGAGTGTTCCTTGGGAACCGTATCTTCAGCAGGAATAGAAGTACAAAGTACGCTACGAGCAGTTCCATACTTTATTATCAACCAAACGTTTCGACATCACACTGGTGTCATCTTCAGTGGTCTTCTTCGTAGTACATCGGAGAGAGGAGTGTTCCTTGGGAACCGTATCTTCAGCAGGAATAGAAGTACAAAGTACGCTACGAGCAGTTCCATACTTTATTATCAACCAAAACGTTTCGACATCACACTGGTGTCATCTTCAGTGGTCTTCTTCGTAGTACATCGGAGAGAGGAGTGTTCCTTGGGAACCGTATCTTCAGCAGGAATAGAAGTACAAAGTACTATTCCTGCTGAAGATACGGTTCCCAAGGAACACTCCTCTCTCCGATGTACTACGAAGAAGACCACTGAAGATGACACCAGTTGATAATAAAGTATGGAACTGCTCGTAGCGTACTTTGTACTTCTATTCCTGCTGAAGATACGTTTCCCAAGGAACACTCCTCTCTCCGATGTACTACGAAGAAGACCACTGAAGATGACACCAGTGTGATGTTGAAACGTTTGGTTGATAATAAAGTATGGAACTGCTCGTAGCGTACTTTGTACTTCTATTCCTGCTGAAGATACGGTTCCCAAGGAACACTCCTCTCTCCGATATATATATATATATATATATATATATATATATATATATACACACACAAAAGTGTGCAAGTGGTGAAGCGCCGCCATCGTTCTTGCTGTGATACTATCAGTAGTGAGGGTATCTGGAGGGGAGAGTAATGGTCCTTCATGGCTGTCGGGACCCAGGGTTAGAGCAGTAACAACGATAGTATTGCCAAAGTGGAAGTCAACTCATCCATGCAGGTTATTCTATTGGGAATATTCGTCAATACTTGGTTCCATATTAAAGTCATTTCTTAATACAGTTTTTGAAATTATTATTTAATTATTATATGTATTATTGTTATTATTATTATTATTATTATTATTATTATTATTATTATTTTTATTATTTTTATTATTATTATGATAGTAATTGTTTTTCAAAGAATACTAACTACGCGAGGATATTAAAACAGTTGGTCACAGTCATGGCATTTATTGACGAACAATTAATCCGAATGCTGCGTCTGTGATATATGAATTAATTTTCCTTGCTAAATGTATATCAGTTCCCACGACCACCTTAACTTCAGTTGACTTTACTGCAGACTACTAAAGGGGTTTGAATTTTACGCGCCACATTATTATGTTGACACTTTGGGTTTGAACCCCGTTCTCATAAAATTCCACATGCAGTTCACAGTGTACCTTAAGCCACCCTGAAGCTACTAGCTAATCATGGAAATTTGTTAATCCAAATGTATATGCCCAATCAATCTCTCTCTTACACTCGTTCTCTCTCTTGAGAGATTAATTTCTGATCTCTTAAATTCGGTATCATGCTGTGGTCATCTAGACTTAATAACAAGTGGTCAAACTTTCCCTGAATACATCAGTTAAATAATAGTTTAGGCGTTAATGTCCGCCAGCTAACTAACTGTCCGGTTCCTATTTCAATGTGAAATTCAATAGTGAACCAAATATTCACTATAATGTCTACAGCGTATCTACTTTTGCTTCAAACAGTAACTCCTTATTTCCTTATCTGATCATCTATATCTAATATTACTAACTTGTCTTCCTGTTAGCATATAGGCGTCTCTTTACAGTACTGGATACCGAGTAGGGCAGTCTAACTATCTGCCCTTTCTACCTTGAGCGTATCTGTATCTACTTGCACTTTACAAAGTAACTTCCTGTTATTTAATTTATTACATCTTTGTCTTACTGTTAGCATATGAGTATCGCTTTACAGTACTAATTATCCAAATGGGCAGTCTACCTCTACCCTCTACCTAGGTACCTGTTTGTTGGGTCGTACAATAGTTCCTCTAGATAATTTCACTACCTTCCGACTCCGGTTTGAAATCACTAATGGGCATTCTATTACCAAACTACCTATCTATCTTATAACTAGATGTATGAGCCATGTTGAGCCATGCCTATCAAATCACAGCTATAAACAACTTCACTTTATTGTCTATTTCTTTCGTTAGTTTCAGCTATTATAACTGGGTTATTATATACTGGATGTGTTTATTATCTTTATTTTTGCCCTCAAGTAATAATAATAATAATAATAATAATAATATTTATTCAGTCAGCAATTTACAGAGTTGGTACCACATAGTTTGTTACAAATATGACATGTACCAGCCTTGCATAATTCCAACTAAGGATAGCCCAATATGCAAGTCATAGGTCATATGCAAGGCCCAAAGATAATATTGAGCTTGTAGTATTTTTCCGCTTATCACTCTCCCAGCTTCTCTCGATTCCTCACCGCCATACATTCTCTGCTGGTAGTCTCAGAACAACCAGACTGGACCTAGCTCTGACTCAGTGTTCTTATGCCCTCCACAACCATGCAGTTCTCTGAACCTCGTGTTTAGCCGAGCAATGTAGAAGCAAGTCTTGGGATACTTCAAGTGAATACTGAAACACTGGTTACTTACAGTCTACTTTAGCAAGGCTTGGTATTCTTATACGTCCATTAACTTCTTCTTCCTCTCTCCATCTATCTCTGCCGGCAACCTGTTATCTGGTACAAGGGTTGGTGAAGTAAAAAGGGTTCTGGATGGTTGACTTGCCTGGCTGCTGTCTGAGGGTACACTGGTTCTCATTTTAGCTAAAGTAGGACTTCAGAGGCTATCAACCCTATTGGATTATTTAGCCAGCACACTGTAGGTCAAGAAGAACGTCGGGACTGGAGCCTCTCTGCGAGAACCAGCCCTGTCACGCCAGCTCGCGCCCTGGTTTGCTGACCCTTCTTCAGGTACTCACAAACATCTTATCGCTCTCCTATTGAGGTTTTATTTCAGTTATTTCGCTCTTCCTCTTCCATATAACATCCAGGCAGAATGTTTTCCTTTTCTTTTAGTTGATTATTGTATAAAATAACGGCTGGGATGAACAGGAAATGTGGTAGGATAAGGAGCAGGCCGGTAACAAGGTGTTTGATAATCGTTTGATCTTGCCGACCAATCAGAGCTGACCGTGTACTCGAACGGCAGGTTGTCAAAATTGTATCTTTGAGTATCCGGTACACTCTCGTGATTAGCTGAGAAGTGTACAGGTGTCGGCCAATCATTATTCTCGGTTTTGATGTACTTTGGAGTTACACATACTTGTTTTTGATTGGCGGAAGCGCTTGATACTACAATTATCAACTCTGCGTAAGCAGAGTTTGGTATCGGCCCTCCCCCCCCCCCCCCCGTATAGTGGGTACCACCGGAAAACAAAATTATGTCGTCTTCCATCTGTCCCGAAACTCCTCCTAGACCGTTGGATGGATTATAACCAAACTTCACACGAACATTCGGTGCGTGAATGCGACGGTCAGTCAAAAACGATTTTTTTGAATTTGTACAATAGTTATGATTTTAGGTCCAAAATATGGTTTTACACCCCCCCCCCCCCCCCCCCCCACCCGCCCCCTTCCCGGTAATACTTGTGATCATTGATGATGGTAATACATGTGATGATGGTAACCCATCGCAGAGTTGGGTATGCCGTTTTGATTTTGGGCAAAGCAGCACGTCTACTTTATTATTATTATTATTATTATTATTATTATTAGTAGTAGTAGTAGTAGTAGTAGTAGTAGTAGCATTAGTAGTAGTTGTAGTAGTAGCCTAGTAGTAATAGTAGTAGTATGAAACAACTAATTATCACGATCATGAAATGTAATATTAATTATTGTATTACTGAGGAACAAGTTTCATATTACAAAATGAACCAGAATTATTTAAAATTAATACTTAAGTAAAAGTTGATTATGCATATGTGCCACGATGGTTAGATAACCTTAATGTTGATTTTGACCATAATGCAAGATATGCTGTTTCTATTTGTGCCTCACCTACACAGAGAGTAATCCAGCTAACTCTCACAAACACCTCCTCCTCCTATTCATTTCACTACACTTAACAAGCACACCACACTTCTCTCCAACAACCCTAGATTACCTCTAACCTTGATTTGGGCCATCTTACCACTCTTTCAACCTAGGAGTGGGGTGTGTGTGTGTGGGGGGGGGGGGGGGGCCCTTGCTACAGGCAGGTTTGCCTTTTTTTTCTCCTTCATGCACTTAGATAAAAAAGGATTTTGCTAATGGTGAATTGGAGTTGGGTAATGGTGATCTTTCAGATTCAGATTCAGATTATTTTATTTAGCCTGTGGATTACAATAGATTTATGTTACTTGAGAAACTAATATTATCTGGCTGAGCCTTATGAGAGTAACTCTCCATTGGGGCACCTAGTATTAATCGAACTACACAAAACAAATTAAAAGTAAAAAATTGGACATAAAATGAATCTACAGATAAACATATTTAACAAATACATGACAACAATATGGCGAGAGTACTGTACCACTAACAGTGGCGTCACCAGGGGTAAAAACAATTGGGGGGCTGTAGCCCTGGCATAGATAGGTGGGTGGGTGGCGAGCGAAGCGAGCCTGAGTAGCT
>JBAKBP010004003.1:22500-143179 GCA_037953745.1 Lithodes maja
AGATAAATACATAGATATACATATTTATACTGTGTGTCTATGACTGTGTGTATCTTGAGAACAAATACAAATATATGCCAAAACATGGTCAGTACATGTATTTGGTTCTTCAATCATAAGTTAACATTATCTTACACCCTCGCCTCCCCCCCCCCCCCCCCATGCCCCCCTTCTCTCTCTCTCTGGTCATTCCAAAAGACCAGATATGAGTCAATTAACTCCGCTATCTGTTGCTGTAATCAGTCTCCTACACCCAGACTACTCCACAACCCCCCCCCCCCCCTTCCCCCTTCACCTCACTAAACTCGAAACCAAACCAAACCCCGTGGGAGTCTTTAATGGGTTTCCTGCGTGGCTTTGTGCAGTGTGTGGACAATTTCACACCCACTGACTCAGTTAAGGTGAGCTATGTCGTTTTTAAGGACCCCCCTTTCCCTCACGCTTAGCCCCATTAGTTTTGATATTTTGAAATGTTCGCCCCATTCATTTGTCGATTTTAAAAACTGTTGTCCCATTTCGATATCGAGCCTGCAGTTTAAGAGGAGCGCCAGGAAATTTGTCTACCGAATAATGTACAAATTTATCTTGAAGGGGATCTTGGGGATGCTTTTTAACCTTGCTAGAGGTCTTGGGAACAAACTAAAATTCTCGTTTAAGATGGGGATGAGTTAATTTCTCGCTAGCTCAAAAAAACATGCTATAGGTCCCTTAAATCAGTGTAAGGCCGATGTCACAGGAATAACTTAGCGGCCAATATCCTGGGAGTCACAGTATCGGAGTCCATAGCATACATTTAAATATATGCTGGACTCCGATAATTGAGATTCCGAGGATATGAACCGTAAATGTGTTCTCGGTGAGCTTGGTCCAACACTAATTTAAGGGGCTAGTACTTGTTTTTTGGTCTATATTTTTATGTATTTAATATATTGTTTTAGTTTCCCAGCTAGATCTCCTTCAAGCTTAATTAAAAACACCCCTTACAACCCCTTTCAAGATATATTTGTAAATTTGTCAGTAGAAAATGATTCCTTCTAAAATTACAGGCTCGCTAATGCTCGCCAGGAAAAAATCGACACCTAAATGGCACGAAAAGTCTAAATATTGACAACAAAATGGGACGAAAGGTTTCAAAATCGCCAAATTAATGGAACAAACTTCTTTTAAAATCGCAAAACTGATCGTGCTAAACATGAGAGAGAAAGGGGTCCTGAAAAAGCAAATACCTCCACCTTAAGACAAACCGGAAGTCAATGAGTGAAATGCACAACACACTCCACCTCACAATGTTGTTGTCGTCTTGGTGACCTAATTAACCCTTCGAGTACCAGCGACGTGGATTCTATTATATTCTAATTAACCCTTTGAGTACCAGCGACGTGGATTCTATTATATTCTAATTAACCCTTTGAGTACCAGCGACGTGGATTCTATTATATTCTAATTAACCCTTTGAGTACCAGCGACGTGGATTCTATTATATTCTAATTAACCCTTTGAGTACCAGCGACGTGGATTCCATTATATTCTAATTAACCCTTTGAGTACCAGCGACGTGGATTCTATTATATTCTAATTAACCCTTTGAGTACCAGCGACGTGGATTCTATTATATTCTAATTAACCCTTTGAGTACCAGCGACGTGGATTCTATTATATTCTAATTAACCCTTTGAGTACCAGCGACGTGGATTCTATTATATTCTAATTAACCCTTTGAGTACCAGCGACGTGGATTCCATTATATTCTAATTAACCCTTTGAGTACCAGCGACGTGGATTCTATTATATTCTAATTAATCCTTTGAGTACCAGCGACGTGGATTCTATTATATTCTAATTAACCCTTTGAGTACCAGCGACGTGGATTCTATTATATTCTAATTAACCCTTTGAGTACCAGTGACGTGGATTCTATTATATTCTAATTAACCCTTTGAGTACCAGTGACGTGGATTCTATTATATTCTAATTAACCCTTTGAGTACCAGTGACGTGGATTCTATTATATTGTAGCTGTATTTGAACGATAGTATGCAGCTTAAGTAGGATCTGTATTAGTTAAAAGGGTTGGTTGAGATAGTTTGAAGCCTTATATTATTGTTAGAGGTCCTTCTTAAGCTTAATACAATGACACCGGTACTGAACGGGTTAAGTATGGTAGGTCATAGTCATGCATACTCATAGTATATGACGCACGAAAAAGTAACATAAATGCCTTAAGATATTTTGATAACCTGTAGTGGATTGCAAATTCTCATACACTTTACCGATAACACCGGCGGGTGTATTGGAGCTATTTTAGTATTGGAGTAAAATATAGCCTAAGAAAACAATACATCTCCAAATATTCAGCATCATTATAACGCTACTTTGATTGTTGTGCCCCATAATCTTCTACATACACATTTAAGGGGGGATAGGCTGGTTTTCTGGCACTCCTTCTCCCTCGTGTTTAGCCCCATTGGTGTTTAGATTATAAAGTGTTCGGCCCATTATTTTGGCGATTTTAACACCTTTCGCCCCATTTCTTTGTCAATATTAAGAAACTTTCGTGGCATTTAGGTGTCGATGTTTTGCTGGCGAGCGATAGCGAGCCTGTATTTTTAAAAGTAACCGCTACCGAAAAATGTACAAATTCATCTTGAAGGGGGGTTGAGGGGTGGTTTTTTGCAACTTGATGGAGGTCTAGGGAGAAAACTAAAAAACTATAAAAAGATAAAACAATAAACAAATAAATAAGCCCATCTCCTCTTAACACAAAATATATACACACATATATACACCACACACACACACGTATATATACACACATATATAGACCACACACACACACGTATACGTAAATTGAAACGTATTTTTAAGGAGTTATTGTATTCTCCGTGCTTTGAATTTCAGCTCACATACCCCAAAAAGAGGACAAATACCGTCAAACCTTTTCTTGCAAACAAAAGGGAATGTTATTAAATACAAACGAAACAAATATGAGCGCACACATTATAATATAGAGATAACTGCAGGATGGGGAAGGTTTATTATTGTATATCAAAGAACACATCATAATAATTATAGAGTTAAGGGGGTAGTGGTTATTTTTTGGATTATTTATCAATATATCCATATATGTTTTAGTGTCCTCGCTAAGCCACCATCAAACTTTAAAAATACCCCTTAGACCCCCATTTAAGATAAATTTGTATATTTTTCTGTAGACAAATGTTCTGGCCCTCTTAAAATTGCAGGCTCCCTATCGCTCCATTCGCTCGCCATCGAAATGGCAAGAAAGGTCTTAAAATTTACGACGAAATGGGGCGAAAGGTGTTAAAATCGCCAAAATAAAGGGCCGAACCTCGTATAATCTGAAAACCAAAGGGGCTAAACACGACTGAGAAGGTCGTCCAGAAAAGTCAACCCTCCCCCCTTAGCTGCAGTTTAACCCTTTCTGTACCGGCGACGTCTTTATATATTCTTCTAGCTACTATTAGACGATATTATTCAGTTTAAAATGGGCCTCCAGCAATTAAAAGGCTTTGTAGTATCTCAATTAACCCTTTATACTACCTCAGATCCTTCTTAAGCTGCACAAAATTATCTAAATATACCTAGAATAAAATAAAAAAGACGTGGTACAGAAGGGGTTAATGGTTGGGGAAGGGTTGGGTACTGGTATATAGTGTATTGTAAAGTCCAGTTCAAGAGTTGTTTCCTACCTCCATAATGTCAACTTGGCTTATCTCACTATAGTCCATTCAGTATAAGTAGGCCAGAAATCGGGACCCCTATCCTCTACAACTCAAAGAAGGCTGGAGCAAATCGGCTTTAAATTTCCACACTTCTTCCCTGCTCCAATCTTCCCAAATGGTCAAAATATTAGCTGGATAATACTATAGTCTATCTTTTTTTCTCCAGCTTAGAATCAATTACTGTAAATTCCTTGGCAGTTGATGTATCGGATTTTATTGGAAAACTATGAAATTGCTGTGTCTCTGCCTCATATTAATATCACACCCACACACACACACACACTAAAACAAAAATAATAACACACACACACACACACACACACGGATACGTAAATTGAAACGTAGTTATAAGGAGTAATTTTATACAGTATACTGTATATAAATATATAATAGACTAATAAGTCGAGATCTATTTCACAGAAACGAACACGAAAAAGTAACTGGGCAAAATCAATGACACTGATAACAGAGATGGCCACTTGATAACACTTCTAGAATAGCAAAGAATGAAATAGCAACACTCAAAACATAAAACAGATACACAGACATTCAACACAACTAATACAATGAAAGACAAACAGCAAAACAAAGAATGGAAAATAAAATCCTAGAACAAAACACATAAAGCAAAACCCAATCTAAGATAACAAAACACTCTTCGTATAACTATAACGGCCCAATACAAACACTACACCTGTCACACAAACTATAACGGCCCAATACAAACACTACACAAGTCACACTAACTATAACGGCCCAATACAAACACTACACAAGTCACACAAACTAAAACGGCCCAATACAAACACTACACAAGTCACACAAACTATAACGGCCCAATACAAACACTACACAAGTCACACAAACTATAACGGCCCAATACAAACACTACACAAGTCACACAAACTATAACGGCCCAATACAAACACTACACAAGTCACACAAACTATAACGGCCCAATACAAACACTACACAAGTCACACAAACTATAACGGCCCAATACAAACACTACACAAGTCACACAAACTATAACGGCCCAATACAAACACTACACAAGTCACACAAACTATAACGGCCCAATACAAACACTACACAAGTCACACAAACTATAACGGCCCAATACAAACACTACACAAGTCACACAAACTATAACGGCCCAATACAAACACTACACAAGTCACACAAACGTTTCGTCGACAATTTTCTTCCGGCAAAATTTTACCGACATGTTTTTGTTTTCCGGCCAACGTTTCGGGTACGTTTTGCATGAGTATAAAAAGCTAGACTGAACTACAATTGTTCAATTGACCACTTGCGAGTTAAGGGCTATAAGGAAGTTGGAGCTGTAAACAGCTATTAAACAGACATGCAATAATAATGTAAGTTTCATATGGATAGGAAGTATGTTAAATTTGGCTTAATGCATCTATAAATAATTATACTACAACCGTATTTTAGCTGGTATTTCTCATAAATATCGATATTTACAGTTTCAACTTCGTTATAGCATGAAACTCGCAAATAGCCAATTGAAAAATTATATTACCCATTCCGTGAATTTATGTGTGGAAGGAAATTAGTAGGATTGAATTAGGAATGTAGTTTGTTATGTATAATTCTAATTCATATTATCAATTAAAGGATTTACAACAAATTATTCTAAGACAATCATACTATTTTCACTTCCAAACATACAATTATTGAGTCGGTGCGATTTCATATGAAAGTGGATGAAATCTTATGAAATTCGATTTTGTATTCTACCAGATAAAGATGCCAACAAAATACGGGGAATATAGTCCTTTAACCTCTTTTATCAAACGACGATTTTGGGTTTACTTTGCAATGGTGTTTTTCACCAAATTTTGTTCGGCTTAGGAAGGACCTCTAGAAATAAAAAACAAAAAAATGGGCTATCTTAATTAACCCCATATGGATAACATGGCTTTCCTAGAGTATATATGCGAAGATTTTCCAATGTATTTATTCATTCCTGGATTGAATGAAATGATCTTAAATCAGGTACAATAAAACTAAAATTAGCATAACCTGAGCGAAAGGTTTACTACTATATAAATACAGTTTCGGAAAGAGAGGCGTAAAAGCAATGAAACGAAACTAATAAATCAAAGAATGAAGACAAACAATAATAATACAATAGGTAGAGGATGGGAAAAGGTAGTTATGCGTGGCGTTAATATATGATAGCCATCCTTTATGTTGCAGCGCAGAATGTGGTGCATATTAGTTTGTGCGGTGTGTGTCGGTGTGTTTGTGTCGGTGTGTGACTGTGCTGTGTGTGTGTGTGTGTTTGTGTTGATGTGTGTGTGTGCGTGTCGGTGTGTGACTGTGCTGTGTGTGCGTGTTTGTGTTGATGTGTGTGTGTGCGTGTCGGTGTGTGACTGTGCTGTGTGTGAGTGTTTGTGTTGATGTGTGTGTGTGCGTGTCGGTGTGTGACTGTGCTGTGTGTGTGCTGCTGTTGTTCCTTGTGTTGTTGTTGCTTTTGTATATTACTTCCTTAGCTGCATACAATCACCTAGTGTTATCAGGAGTTTTAAAAAATCTCACCATGTTGGTTAAAGGGTTAATTAATTATTACATCATATAGTTGTGATTTAATGGGTATCAAATCAACAATAAAGTTCAAAATGGCTACGTTTCCAACACATATCAAAATATAATTCTGAACTCCTATATTGGCACTCCTGGCTTGTAAAAATCCTTACTTAAGATTAAATAGTTCTTTGGACAATCATCAAGCATGCAGCTGACTAAATCAAGTATTGAGATGATATTCTATTTATTATGTAATCAAAATGACTGTACATACGCGATACTTGTTAAACCGTTCAGTACTGGTGTTGTCCTTTTAACATTATTCTGGCTAATAACGATTTTATTGAGTTTAAAAGGGGAGGCACAGACTTCGAACTAACTCACTTAACCACTTTTACTGTCACAGATCCTTCTTAACCCGCACAAAATCGTCTAATTATAGCAAGAATAGAATACAAAAACATGTCGCCGGTACAGAAGGGGTTAAGTAATGAGGTCTGGAGTAAGACGATCACTCGTTCTCAAATTCACGCGAAAGTTTCACTATTACCAGTGATTTGCTGTAGCACGTGAACAAGCTTTGCTACTTGGGAGAAACCGTTTGTCGATGGTGAGGTTGAAGCTGCCACTATCTCCAGAGTTAAATGTGGCTTGGGAAAGTTCAGAGAAATGCTGCCTATTCAAACTATGGTGCTAATCCACTTAAAGGGAAAGGTGAATGTGTCCTGTATTAACCCTTAAAGGGAAAGGTGAATGTGTCCTGTATTAACCCTTAAAGGGAAAGGTGAATGCGTCCTGTATTAACACTTAAAGGGAAAGGTGAATGCGTCCTGTATTAACACTTAAAGGGAAAGGTGAATGCGTCCTGTATTAACCCTTAAAGGGAAAGGTGAATGTGTCCTGTATTAACCCTTAAAGGGAAAGGTGAATGCGTCCTGTATTAACACTTAAAGGGAAAGGTGAATGTGTCCTGTATTAACACTTAAAGGGAAAGGTGAATGTGTCCTGTATTAACACTTAAAGGGAAAGGTGAATGTGTCCTGTATTAACCCTTAAAGGGAAAGGTGAATGTGTCCTGTATTAACACTTAAAGGGAAAGGTGAATGCGTCTTGTATTAACACTTAAAGGGAAAGGTGAATGTGTCCTGTATTAACACTTAAAGGGAAAGGTGAATGCGTCCTGTATTAACACTTAAAGGGAAAGGTGAATGCGTCCTGTATTAACCCTTAAAGGGAAAGGTGAATGTGTCCTGTATTAACCCTTAAAGGGAAAGGTGAATGTGTCCTGTATTAACACTTAAAGGGAAAGGTGAATGCGTCCTGTATTAACACTTAAAGGGAAAGGTGAATGTGTCCTGTATTAACCCTTAAAGGGAAAGGTGAATGCGTCCTGTATTAACCCTTAAAGGGAAAGGTGAATGTGTCCTGTATTAACCCTTAAAGGGAAAGGTGAATGTGTCCTGTATTAACACTTAAAGGGAAAGGTGAATGCGTCCTGTATTAACACTTAAAGGGAAAGGTGAATGTGTCCTGTATTAACACTTAAAGGGAAAGGTGAATGTGTCCTGTATTAACACTTAAAGGGAAAGGTGAATGTGTCCTGTATTAACCCTTAAAGGGAAAGGTGAATGCGTCCTGTATTAACACTTAAAGGGAAAGGTGAATGTGTCCTGTATTAACACTTAAAGGGAAAGGTGAATGTGTCCTGTATTAACACTTAAAGGGAAAGGTGAATGCGTCCTGTATTAACCCTTAAAGGGAAAGGTGAATGTGTCCTGTATTAACCCTTTGAGTACCAGCGACGTGTGTTATAATGTATTCTACCTTTATTTAGACGATATTATGTAGCTTAGGAAAGATCTGTGGTAGCTTAAGGGGAGATGTCCACTTGAGGGACTTTTTTCTTGACCCCTTTCTCCCTCATGTTTAGCCCCATTGTTTTTGAGATTTTAAGACGTTTGCCCCATTAATTTGGTGATTTTTAAGAATTTCTGCCCCATTCTGTCAATTTTAAGACCTTTCGTGCCATTTAGGTGTCGATTTTATCCTGGCGAGCGATAGCGAGCCTGTAATTTAAGAGTAATCGGCCTTCGGCCGGGACATTTTTCTACCGAAAAATTTACAAATTTATCTTGAAAGGGGGTCAAGGGGGTGAAATTTTAAGATTGCTGGAGGAGTAGGAAACAAACTAGAAACCTCCCCTTAAAGGGTTGGTTGAGATAGTTTGAAGCCTTGATATGGCTGTAGGTCCTTCCTAAACTGATTAAAATCGTCTAATACCTGCCAGAAAATTATGAAAAGGACGTCACCGGTACTGTACGGGTTAAAAGTGCAATGGCCTATTAATCAGAAACATGGTCAGTTAACTGGATGATATCAACAGAATAGAGTATAACGAAATGAGAATAATTAGATGGATTAGGGGGACCAAACTGTAAGCTTGGATATCTAAAGTAAAGTTATGGAGGCCTTTAGGTAGCAAGAGGATCAGCAAAGAGATCCATACAAGCAAGACTGGATGAATTTGAAACTGAAACCGCATCTCGTGTGGACCACTCGGTCTAAAAAATGATGTATATATGCATACAAGAAGAGATGCTAAAGTTAAACTAATATAATAAGTTAAACATTCTAATAGAGGCAACACATATTTGCAACATTATACCTTAGTTTCAACGGTCAAATATTAAATAAACTGTCGATTTATTAGAAGTTTAGTCTTGATATCGTATACTAAAGGTAAAATACATCTAAAACTTAGTAATATTCAACAGGATTTACGATACTGGTAATATTATGGTCTTTTACAGTTATTTTTTTTTTCGGAAATCTTTTACAGTATTGCCTTTTGTTTATTTTATTAAACCTTACCAATTCAAGCCAACTACTGTATAATATTAGCAGAACACAACATTCAAATATTTCAAGACAATATTGGGATTGGATACACTATAACAGACTACATTCAATTTGGTCATCAAATAACACAGAAGTAATATAGTTTAAGTAGCCTCTGAAGGGCTTCATATGTAGCGAAATTTCACTCAATATGAGAGCATTTCTGAAACGAAGAATTGATACATAAACGTGCCTCAAAAACAGTTTCACACGGGCAGTTATTTCGACAATTTTCTATCCTGTTCCCTATGCTGTTTATTGTTTGTTCTCACATTTCCGCATAATATGCGTCCAATTACCTTGAATAATGTACACTTGTTATTATCTCCAGGTTCTAACTTAAGAGGATAATTTTATTGATTTGTTTAGTGATGTTAATAATAAATAATAATAATAATAATACAAATATTGATTATTCAGTTATCATTTTACAACGTTGGTACAACGTAATATGACATTACCAGCTTTGCATAATTCAAACATAATTATAATAGCCTCCCTACTGCTGTCCGCAACAACGAGGAAGCATACAGACGGTACCCACACCTTCAAGTTCAATTATCTTGTAACCTTAATATTTCTGCTCAAAATCGTGCCACATCTGTTCTTCAACTTGCGAAACACTCTTTCATCAATAAGAAATGTAATGAACTTTCAATTACTAGCTCTTCCCAAGCTTTCTGGCAACTATCCAAAAACCTCTCCTACCATTCTACTTCCTCATCTCTCCCTCCTCTGTTTCACTTCGACGGCACCACCATCACTTCTTCCTCTGACAAACCTGAACTCTTTGCTCAAACTTTTACTTCCATCTTGAATGATTCTGGCGCTATTCCTCCTTCACACCCCTTCTCACTTACTTATATCTAATCACTTAATCTCTTTTAAGATGTACTGTCTACCATCTTTGAGGTCAGTACATTTGGACCAGCTGGTGTTCTTCCTACTATCTGTATATCCTCTTACCTTCTCTATCCTCAATTCAAAGCCAAAGGTAGATGTTGTGTGCACATACGCAACAATCTTACTTGCTCTCGTGTTCTCAACTTGACTCTTCTGAATTCTCAGCTCTCTGGCTTAAGCTATCTTTTCACTCTCCCACTAAACATATCTGCGCTGTATATCTCTCCCCTAATTCTACTTTGACTATCTTACTTCTAAAGTGGAACACATGCTATCTATTTCTCCCTTCTCAGAAATCTCCATCTTAGGAGATTTCACAGTTCACCACCACCAATGGCTCTCCTCTCTTTTTACTGACCAACCTGGTGAACAATCCTACATCTTTTCTATCCTATATGACCTAGAGCAGTTAGTTTAGCACCCCACCCGTATCTCGGACCACCCTGGAGATCGGTTCAACATCCTTGACATATTTCTAACCTCTAATCCTTCTGCTTACACTGTAAATCTTCTGCCTCCGTTGACCTCCTCCGATCATAACCTTAGATCTGTCACCTGTCCTCTGTCCTGTCTTTCCAGTACGGCCTTCTGACCCCCCTAGCCGGCGGCGATTGTGGAATTTTTCCGGTGCCGACTGGGAGGCTCTACGGCAGTACTTCTTTGATTTCCCATGGAATTATTTTTGCTTCCATGGCCGAGTACTCTGAGACATTGCCGAGCACATTATTGAGGTAATCCTTTCATGCATGGAAGCATAAATCTCATTCTTTTTCTCTCAAACTAACTCACAATAATCTTAATTTACTCACGTTTGTGCTACTGCTGTCTGCAATAAGGAGGAAGCAATAAAACGATACCGTCGTCTTCAAAATTAAGAATCCCGTACTTTACATGTTTCTCCCAGAAATCAAGCCAAATTTGTCCTTCGGCTCGCCAAAAACTCTTTCACCATTGTTAATGCTCTGAACGTTGCAACTCCATATCTTCCCAAGATTTTTGGCATCTAGCCAAAAACCTCTCCAACTATTTCACTTCCTCGTCTTTTCCTCCTCTAACGGTACCACCGACACCTCTTCCTCTGACAAAGCTGAACTTTTCATGCGAACTTTCGCTAAAAACTCCACCTTGGATGATTCCGGTGATACTCCTCTCTCTGCACCCCTCTCTCACTTACTTATGTCCAATATCATGATCTCTTCTAAGGATGTACTCTCTGCCCTCTCAGATTGAGTACAAGAGGAGGAACACCATTCAGTCATTATGCCTTCTTAGTAATAAACCCAGAGAGGCCCTCTCTGGGTTTATTACTAAGAAGGCATAATGACCGAATGGTGTTCCTCCTCTTGTACTCAAAAACTGTTCCTCTGTGTTGACTCCCTGCCTAGGCAAATATTGTCATCTCTGTCTTTCCTCTAATGTCTTTCCTTCTTGATGGAAGTTTGCTCGCACTCAACCTGTCCCAAATAAGGATGACCGCTCTCAACCCTCCAACTATCGTCCAGTTGCTCTCATTGCTTGCATCTCTAAAGTTTTAAAAACTATTTTTAATTCAAAATGTCTTAAGCATTTATCTTCCTATAATATACTTTCAGATCGCCAGTACGGTTTCCTTAACTCGGCAGCTGCACAGCTATATTATTTGAATGTGCCCGCGGTGCGAAGGTATTCTGATTCTTTCCTCACTAAAATCGTTAATTTACTATATATATAATTAATACTTATCCATATGCACCTATTTTACTTTTAAAATGAACATATAAACATGGGAAAGCAATAAAGCAAGTGATAACAGCAATTGGCTGGTGAAAATTATATATTTTAGCCCCGCAGTTGTAATCTGGCCTTGAGCAGTGAGAGACTAAAACCCTCACTCTCTCGTGTCTCACGTGGCTCTGAGAGACCAGGGGAGCTTTCAGACTAGCTTGGAAGGTCGGAGGTACACTCCTCCACCCTCTTCCCTCCCTCCCACGAAAATACTCAATAAATATCGGGAATAATAGAGAAAATACCTGATAATTGAGGAGGGGGGAAAAAGGGCAGGGGAGGGGGGAGGAGGGGAAAGGGGGGGTTGGGACACAAGTGTAGGAGTGGTAGAAAGTAATGGAGGGAAATTATCTCGCCTAAACACATTTTTTTTTTTTTTTTAGTGCCACTGGGGTGTTTTAAATGTTTTTTTTTAGGCCTAGGATCTTGATAGTCTTCCCGCTGCCACCCAGTAGGACCTCTTAAGAGTCTTCCAGCAACTGCCGGGTTAAGGGCCGCTCTACTGGTAATCTTCTTGCTTATCTTACTAATTCTTGGTCATCCTCCTTTCGGGACTTTGGTGGAACTTTTTCTATTGTGCTAGACATATCTAAAGCCTTTGATAGAGTCTGCCACAACTCTCTAATATCCAAACTACCCTCCTTTGGTTTCTATCCCTGTATCTGTGCCTTTGTCTATAATTTCCTTTCAGACCGCTCCATAGCTGTTCTATTCTGTCTCCAACTCTCTTTCTAATATTCATTATTGATCTCAACAGTACCTTGTTACTTTCAATGCTTTTAAAACTCAATTTTTCCATCTGTTTACTCATTGCCCCCTTCCATAAAACTATGACCTACTCTTCAACAACATACAAATTAACCCTTCATCTTCTCTTAATTTTCTTGGTGTCTTTTTTTCTTCTGATATCTCTCTGAAAGATCGTAGTACCACTCTTGGTAAAACAGCTTCGCAGAAGCTGGGTGTGCTCAACCGCCTCCAGGGGTTCTTTACCCTTGCGCAGCTTCTTCCTCTGTACAGGGGAACAGTGCGTCCATGTATTGATTATTGTTCACACGTGTTAGGAGGATCCTCTCACACAGCACTTCTAGACAAAGTAGAAAAGCATGCCTTCCGTTTCATTAACTCACGTCCACTCACCAATTCTCTGCAGTCTCTCTCTCTTCGCTGCAATGTTGCATCTCTATCACTATTCTACCGCTATTACAATAATCAGTGTTCCTCAGAGCTGTCTTAGCGTATAACACCCCAACTTCGTAGAGCATGTAGCACCAGTCTTGCAACGCAATCCCTCTGTGCAACTCTCCAACCCAAGAGTGAAATGTTATTATCAGTCTTTCTTCTATTCAACAGCTGAGCTCGGGAACTCTCCCCCAGAATCAGTCTTTCCCTCTTCCTATGACTTATACTGCTTCAAACTCTGTGTGTCCAGGCATTTTGGCTCAAACGTCCCTTGATTTTGGCACTGTCACTCTTTCAACTCTGGGGGAGGTACTTGCCACAGGCAATTCTGCCTTTTGTCTCCCTTACTAAAAAAAAACAAAAAAAAACTCTAGTATCCTACTATCCACTCAATCCCAAACTCACGTAACAGGGCCATGGCACGCCTATCTTCTGAGCTATCAATTATTTCTGATTGGGGCAGAGAAAATTTTGTTACATTCAATGCCTTCAATACCCATTTTCTTCATCTATCTACCCGTCGCACTCTTCCGCAATGCTGTCAATTGCTCTTCAATAATAATTAAATCAACCTTTCATCTTCTCTTAATATTTTTGGTGTAACTTTTTCACCCGATCTTTCTTAGAAAAATCCTATTACCACTCTTGATAAAACAGCTTCCCATAACTTAGGTGTGCTCAACCGCCTCAGTGAGTTTGTAAACCCTACACAGCTTCTTGCTCTGTATCAGGGCACAGTGCGCCCGTGTATTGAGTATTGTTCACATGTGTGGGGAAGTTACACCCATACCGCACTTCTCGAAAGGGTAGGATCAAAAGTAATTTGCCTCATCAACTCATTTCCTTTTACTAATTCCCTACAATCTCTTTCTACACGCTGGAATGTTGCATCACTTTCACTCTTCTATCGCTATTACAACACTCAGTGTTCTTCAGAGCTCTCTCAGTGCAAGTGCGAGGCACCTGCCTTTCAACACAGTCCCTCTCCTATTCTGTCCAGCTCTCCAACCCAAGAATTGGCAAATGTACTCAGTCTTTCTTCTACTCAACAAGTGAAGTCTGGAACTCTCCCCCTCAATCAGTCTTTCCTTCATCCTATGTCTTAAACTGCTATAAACTTTGTGTGTCCAGGCATTTTGACCCCAACGTCCATTGAATTTGGCTGTGTCACTCTTCTGGCTTTGAGGGAGACACTCGTTACATGCATCTTGCCTTTTGTCTCCTTCATACACATAGAAAACAAAGAAAAATGTATTACAAAACTGGGCTTCTGTGCTGACTCCCTGCCTAGGCAAACTCTTTCTTCTTTGTCTGTCCTCTAACATATTCCCTTCTTACTGGAAGCTTACCTTCATTCAACCTGTCCCAAAGAAGGGCGACCGCTCTCAACCCACCAACTATTGTTCAATTGCTTTAATTTCTTGCATCTGTAAGTTTTTTTGTTTTGTTTTTTATATATTCTTAATTCAAAGTTTATTACGCATGTGTCTTCCCATAATCTTCTTTCAGATCGCCAGTATGGTTTCCATGGGCCGTTTTACTGGTGATATCCTTTCTTGCCAAGCTAATTCTTGGTCATCTTCCTTTTGGAACTTCGGTGAGACCTTTCTATTATGCTAGAGTACCAGTGGCTTTTAACCTTTTTAGCACCACGCCCCCCTTTGGTCAGGACTGAATTCATGATGGTCCCCCCTCCCCCCTTGCCTCTAGTGCCTAGAAAACTATTTTTGTTTTATCAGCTCCATATGGATGCTTAAGACGCAAGATACTGTAAAAAGGGCGAACAAATAACCAATCTGTATGCAAGCATTAAAACTGATTAATGGTTTTATGTCAACACTACATGTGATTTCGGGTGGATGGGACTCGTTAGCCTTGGTCGGCAACTCATCTAGGGCAGACAACCTTATACAAATCCGGGTGGATGGGACTCGTCAGCCTTGGTTGGCAACCTGTCTAGGGGAGTAAACCTGATACAAATCCGTACTGCTTACCTAAGGGTAAGGCAGGTTAGTGGATGGATTAGCCGAACACCACTGTAGAAAAATAGTGCTAGCAAGATACACAGAGGGCCTCGGAGTCGGACAGATCCTAAATTGAGTGGTCAATCCTGTAAGTCCTTCACTAAACTGGCTCGGGTTGTCCCTCTCACAGGGAATAGGTCCGCTTGGGGGCATTCTGTGTATGGCCACCCTCGTAAGGGGAGTAAGGCGTCCGGCAATAGATAGATAGATACATGTGATTGCTCGGAATGACGGTTGTGAATTTTTCATATCCAAGTTTCTTATTTATCTATATCTTTGTGATTACCCTGTATGCATTTGAATAGCCTAGCCCTATTTTGAACTTTGATTACCCCACGCCCCCCCTAGAATTGTCAAACGCCCCCCTAGGGGGGCGCGCCCCCAGGTTAAGAACCACTGTGCTAGACATATCGAAAGCCTACGATGCAGTCTTGCACAAATAATTGTTTTCCATACTGCCCTTATTTGGCTTCTATTCCTGTATCTGTGCCTTTATCTCAACTTTTTTTTCTGGCTGTTCCATTGCTGAGATTATGGACGGTCATTGCTCACTTCCTCAACTTATCAACTCTAGTATTCCTCAGGGCTTGTAGAGTCACGTGGATGGACAGGCTGACGAACCAGAAAGTACATGAGAGGTGTTGTCGTGAAGTGGAGGTCGTGGAGAATGCCTGGAGAAATGTACTGAGGTGGTATGGTCACATGGAGCAAATGGAGAGCATGCGGATGGCAAAGAGGATGTATGAGAGCGAGGTGGGAGGAGTTAGAGGGAGAGGTAGAGCAAGAATGAGGTGGAGGGATGGAATGGAGAGATGTATGGGCAAGCAGCGAATGGGTTAGGAGGAGGGAAGAGTGTTTTGGGGGACAGGGTGGCCTGGAAGAGGTTTGTTTGGGGCCACCCCGTTAGAGATTAGGCATCTGGCAATAGATAGAAAGATAGCGATCTTCACAACTGTACCTCTAGCTCTAACCGCTTTTATGTAGTGAGTCTACCTTACACTACTCCACTAGTTTTCTAAAACGTCCCAACGTGCAATCACTTGAAAACTCACGTGATCAGGCCATATCACAACAATCTTCTGCTATTTCCGATTGGGGCAGGGAAAATCTTGTTGCTTTCAATACTTCCAAAACCCAGTTTCTCCTTCTATCTACCCATCACAATCTTCCACACGACTATCCCTTACTCTTCAACAACACACAACTCAACCATTTGTTTTCTCTCAATATTCTTGGTATCTATTGTCTTCTGATTCATCACTATTATTTATGAAATATACTTTAGTTTGAATATATTTATCTTGTTAAAACAGCTTCCCAGAAGTTAGGTGTGCTCAACCATCTCTGTGGGTTCCTTACCCCTGCACAGCTTCTTGTTCTGTACAGGTACACAATGCACCCATTTATTGAGTATTTTTCGCACGTGTGGGGTGATTCCACCCATACCGCACTTCTCGAAAGGGTACAGTCAAACGCATTTCGTCTCATTAACTCGCCTCCTCATACTATTTCCCCACACTCTCTCACTACACGCCACAATGTTGCATCTCTCTCACTCTTCTACTGCTATTACAATAATCAGTGTTCATCAGGAGGCAGGAGGCTAGAAATTATCCTCCACGTTGTAAAATTCTCCTACTCAACGTGACAGACAAAGAGATGAAGTAATGCAAAAGTGGTCACGGACCCTAAGAATTGGAACTATACAGATTTCTATTCGGGCTCTGTCTTGAGTCGGCCACCCCCAGCAATGTGGTCTGTACCTGATCGAGTATTTACATACATACATACATACAGTGTTCATCAGAGCTCTTTCAGTGTTACTGTATACCTCCCAAACGGAGAGTGGGTGGCATCTGCCTTTCAACACAATCCCACTCCTATTCTGTCCAATTCTCTAACCCAAAAGTGAACAGATTAATCCACGCTGTCTTCAAGTTAACAAGTAAACTCTGGAACTCTCTCCCTAAATCTATGTTTCCCTTATCCTATGACATGAACTTTTTCAATCTGTGTGTCCAGACATTTTGACTCAAACGTACCTTGAATTTTACTCGCGGTCTCTTTCAACTGGGGGGGGGGGGGGGGGGGGACTTGTTACAGGCCAGGAAATAATCGACATCTTTGTGATACGAAACGTCTAAAAAAAAAAAAGTCTTAAAATATCAAAACCAATGGGGCTAAACATGAGGAATAAGGGGGTCCTGAAAACCCCTCCTCAATACCGGAGTGAATCAATCAAACTGTGTGACTCACATCGGCATCTTTTTCGATATTGACTTGTAAAAATGATGATAACATGCTTGTGTGACGTCGTCAAAAATATATACTGGATCATAGCACAACAGTAAAAGTATATTACAAGGAAAGCGAGAAAAATCCCTTCAATACGAGGCCGTCAATTTAATGTAATCATGATTAAAATATAATTATATTGTATTTGGTTTAGGATGAGCGTCTACTGATTAAGGGTAGAACCATTCTTCGTTAAGCACGTTGAATCCCACAGGTCCTTCCAAAGCTGCATAAAATAGTTATTGATAACCACAGAAACAAGAATAAACCTGATGTAAAGTACAGGTAGCTATAGTCAGTTCATTCTAGGTAGGCCAGAAATCGTGATCACTAACCTTTGTAACTAAAAAATCGCTAGATCAAATGAGCTGTAAATTTCCACACCTATTATTCCCTGACTGACTGCTTCCAAATAGTTGAGGTATTAGGTCAATTAATGAAGTAGTTTTTTTAAGTTTGATTTTTTTATTTTATTTCTTTGGCCTAGCTATAATGAGCAGGGTATAGGCCAGGACAGCCAGGCTATTTCCAAACCTGTTACTAGTAGACTGGATAATATATTTAGGTTTATCCTTTTGGCCAACAAAGGAAGTATCATCTGCTCGCTAATGAAAGAGTGAAATAAGAAAGGAAGAGAGATGAAGGAAAGCAATGAAGAAAGTAAGGACGAGAGAGAGAGAGAGAGAGAGAGAGAGAGAGAGAGAGAGAGAGTAGAAACAGAAGAAGCAAGAGGAAGATTACAGAGATAATGCTATAGGAAACGAAGCGGAAGAATCAATGATGAAGTTAAATATGTCAATAGCAATTCTTTACGTAAAGGAATGACAGTGTCTGTGCCCAAGTTTTTTTCTTCAGACTTGTGACCCTCGCTCCTTCGAAAACTGACAGCAACAAATTTCTATAAAAAGGAAATTGGAAGAAAGAGGGAGAAGCGCTAGTGGTTATCAGAGGCTAACACAATTAAAGGCGGCGATGTGGCAGCGGGCGAGAAGAATTAGGTGAATGGAAAGGAGTAAATATATAGGATGTGATTTGTATGTTATTCGAGTTGCAGGAGAACTGGACGCAGAAGAGAGAGAGAGAGAGAAAGAGAGGGAGAGAGAGATATAGAGAGGAGGAAGAAGAAGACGAAAGAGAAGACTTTAAGATGAAGATAAGGAGTGTTAGAAGAGATCATTGTTATATCAAAGAAATATACTGTACAGTAGAGCGAGTCCCTTATCCATGATTATGTATTAGGGAGAGTAGTTTTTTTTATGAACCCGCTTCTTCCTCATATTTACCCCATTAGTTTTTAGATATTAAGACGATGCCCAATTAGTTTGCCGATAATAAGACCTTTTGCCCAATTAATTTGGCAGTGTTATGACCCTTTATAACATTTAGATGTCGACTGGTATCTGGCGATCGATAGCGAGCCTGTAATTTAGGAGGAACTGGCCTTCAGCGGGGACAAATTTGTCTAAAA
Source organism: Lithodes maja (assembly GCA_037953745.1). Lineage (NCBI taxonomy): Eukaryota > Metazoa > Arthropoda > Malacostraca > Decapoda > Lithodidae > Lithodes > Lithodes maja. The sequence goes on from JBAKBP010004003.1 coordinate 41,334, forward strand.
AAAAAATATATAAAAATACAAATTTATCTTGTAGGGGCGCGGGGGGGGGGGGGGCCCTTTGGTGTGAACTATTAAGTTTCATAGAGGCCTTTGGTGTGAACTATTAAGTTTCATAGAGGCCTTTGGTGTGAACTATTAAGTTTCATAGAGGCCTTTGGTGTGAACTATTAAGTTTCATAGAGGCCTTTGGTGTGAACTATTAAGTTTCATAGAGGCCTTTGGTGTGAACTATTAAGTTTCATAGAGGCCTTTGGTGTGAACTATTAAGTTTCATAGAGGCCTTTGGTGTGAACTATTAAGTTTCATAGAGGCCTTTGGTGTGAACTATTAGTTTCATAGAGGCCTTTGGTGTGAACTATTAAGTTTCATAGAGGCCTTTGGTGTGAACTATTAAGTTTCATAGAGGCCTTTGGTGTGAACTATTAAGTTTCATAGAGGCCTTTGGATCAAATTAAACCCCCTTCCCCTTTAAGTGTGTCCCTCGCCTTTCAAAAGCTGACACCAACAAATCTCTATAAAAGGGAACGTAGAAGAAGTGGGAGAAGTAGAAGAAGTGGGAGAAGTAGAAGAAGTGGGAGAAGTAGAAGAAGTGGGAGAAGTAGAAGAAGTGGGAGAAGTAGAAGAAGTGGGAGAAGTAGAAGAAGTGGGAGAAGGGATCGTCGGAGGACACTATTAAGGGGAGATGGGCGTATTTATTTGATTATTGTTTTATCTGTTTTATAATTGTTTAGTTTCTTCCCTGGACCTCCATCAAGCTGTAAAAAACATCCCCTAGACCCCCTTCAAGATAAATGTGTACATTTTTCGGTAGAAAAATGTACCGGCCTAAGGCTTCAGGATCGCTATCGCTCGCTAGGACAAAATCGACACTTAAATGGCACGAAAGGTCTTAATATTGACAAATATATGAGTTGTAAAGTCATAAAATCGCCAAACTAATGAGTAGAACGTCTTAAAATCTAAAAAAAAAAAAAAATGGGATTTAACACGAGGGAGAAAGGGGCCAGAAAAACCAGTTCATCTCTCCTTAACAGCGGCATGTGTGTAGGAGAGATGTACATAAAGTTATATAGATAATTAAGCAGACTGCACAGACCTTGCGGTCCCTAATATGCAGTCTCGACTTAATCCTAATAGAGAATTTACTACAAAGTGAAAAATAAAGACAGCAAAGAAGAAGCCTCTCTCCCTACCCACCATCTCAAAGGAGCAAAGGAAATCAAGCAACAACAGGTCTAGTGACCCTTCTAGGCTGCTTGTCCTCCAAAACACTGAGGATCAAGTGTCCAAACAGTGGTTTAGAGTGGGTAAGGGAACATTGGAAAGGGAACAAATGTCCGTGGCAGGATTAGGAAGTTAGTAGGGGACAGATGGGTTAGTAACTGAGGGGAGGATAAAATAAAGTTATTCATTTACAAACGCAGTCAGTCGCGGGTTTGATGCGAGATATTTGTCTAGGCGGAGTTTAAATGAATCAACGGTGCTGCAGTCTATAACGTCTCGGGAAGCCCATTCCACAAGTTGACAACTCGATTGAAGAAGAAATTCTTAGATTCGTGTGAGTTAAAAGATTTACCAATAAATTTGCAACCGTTTCCCCGCGTGTAATTAGATTGGTCGATAGTGAAGTACTTACTACAGTTCATATTGTCGATGCCTTTGATAATTTTGAACACTTGAATTAAGTCACCTCTTAATCTGCACTGGGTTAAAAGAAATAGATATAATTCTCTAAGACGCTCTTCGTATGGTTTGTTCTTTAGGCTAGGTATCATTTAGGTCACTCTACGTTGAACTCGTTCTAGCTTGTTTATATCTTTTTGGTAATAAGGGCACCAGGATTGAACGCAGTATTCCAGAAGAGGGCGGACTAATGAATTGTAAAGGGTTAGGATAACTTCTTTGGATTTATGCTCAAATGACCTGCCTATAAAGCCAATTATTTTGTTTGCCTTCTTAACAACTTCTGAACATTGTTGACTCGGTTTTAGGTTACTCGATATTGTTACTCCCAGATCGGTTTCTCTGTTTACATTCTTAAGCTGTGTGCCATTCATCAACTAGTTTGCTTTCTCATTTAGGTATCTGATATGTAGTACTTTACATTTATCCCCATTGAAATTTATTTGCTAAATTTGGGCCCAACATGACAATTTATCTAGATTGTGTTGCATATCGTCAACTTGATCTTTTGAGAGTACACTATTTGCATTTTTTGTATCGTCAGCAAATTTTGAGATTATACAGGTGAGACCCTCATCTATGTCGTTGATGTAAATTAGAAAGAGAATTGGTCCTAGTACCGATCCCTGGGGTACCCCGCTACTTACATTGGTCAATTTAGATGCCTTACCGTTTATGACTACTCTTTACTTTCTGTCGCTGAGCCAATTTTCTATCCATTTCAACACACCGTCTTGTATTCCATGCGCTTTTAGTTTTAGCAGTAAACGTTTGTGGGGAACTTTGTCAAAGGCCTTTTGAAAATCAAGGTATATAATATCTACAGCTTTACTCTCACCGTAGAGGTTGAGGATATCGTGGAAGAAGTCTAAGAGGTTTGTTAAACAGGAACGTTTTTTTACGAAAGCCGTGTTGAGTATCTTTAAGTATGTTATTTTCCTCTAAGTGATTTACGAGTCTGTCTCTTATGACCGTTTCTAGCATTTTACATACAACTGAGGTTAAGCTAATTGGACGATAGTTACTCATGGGTAGGGATTTGCTGCCTTTTTTTAATATCGGTGTTACGTTGGCTAGCTTCCACTGATCAGGCATAGTTCCAGGCTGCAAGGATTAATTGAATAGTAATGTCAGTGGTTTGGAGAGCTCATCCTTAGCTTCCTTTAGAACTCTAGGCGAGATTGTATCAGGTCCAGGCGTTTTATTTACCTTGAGTTTATCTAAACAATTCAATACTTCTCTCTCTGTAACGGTGATATTGCTTAGAACATCTGAATTATCAATCTGAATCGGCGATGGTGTAGGGATATCACTGAGGTCTTCTGTTGTAAAAACTGATGCAAAGAAGGTATTGAGGGCATTACTCATTTGAACTTCGTCTTTGGTGTATTCTCCATTTTCATCGACTAACGGTCCAACAGTTGAAGTAACTACTTTTTTCTTTCTGATATAACTATAGAATTCTTTCGGGTTTGCTTTACTTTGATTCACAATATGTAACTCTAGGGTCTTTTCACTGTGCTTAATTAACTTTTTGGCTTTGCGTCGTAGCTCTACAAATTTCACAAGTTCTTAGTCATTTTGTGAGGATTTTAATCTATCATTAGCACATTTTTTAGCAAGCAGACAGTTTGAAATATCTTTATTCCACCATTTGGGCTTATTATTATGGCCTGGACGCCGTATTTTCGATGGTATGCAGTCTTGCACTGCCTTTAGGTAAGTGGTTTCGAATAACTTCCAAGATGTATTTATGCCGTTATTGTTAACCCCTTCAGACTCATATGATGCAGAGGTTGCCAGATTAGCAATAAGAAATAGAGTTCTCTCACTCTTATAATTACCTCTCCAAAATTAGTTTTCTGCCCACAGCTAACTCAAAGACAACTGTAGAGGTTGAAGTAACTAAACTAAAGATATGTAAATACCCCTGATGGTAATAAAGGCTTTAAAGTATCCCTAATAGGCTCAAAAGTGCGTCATATGTCGGAGAGGGTTAATTAAAAAGCTCCAGTCAGTTTCTTTAAACATAGCTCTAAGTTTATGAAAGTTTGCTTTCTTGAAATTAGGTACTTTTTCGATGCTACTATTTGGTTCGTTACTAGTAAACTTTAAAGTGAAAGATATTGTACGATGGTCGCTGTTACTGAATTCATCACCAACATTCAAATTCTCTATTAATTCTTCTTTTGTTGCAAGTACAATGTCAAGAACGTTATTACCACGGGTCGGCGTTCGAACAAATTGATAAAGCGAACTCTCTTGCAAGTTCGTATACAAGTCATGTACAGAGTGTGAAGTAAGAGTATCGCCCCACTTGGTCACAGGTAAATTAAAGTCGTCAAAAATTACAGTATCTTGTGAGTTACTTACATCTGCAATTTGTTCGTAAATTTCTTGGTCAGTTTGCACTGATTGAGCTGGAGATCTGTATATTAACGCAAGTATTATTTTTGTCCCTTTATTATTCTTTATTAGCACAAAAGATGTGTCGACGTTCACAATTTGAGGTTTTGACAAGAGGGTCGGGTTAAGACTTTCTTTGATATAAAGTAAAACGCCACCTCCATTTCTATTTATTCGGCTTTTCTCAAACATTACATAACCGGGAAGTGAATATTCTGCTAAAAAGTCTCTATCTTCTGTATTGAGCCAAAATTCTGTTATGCCAATCACATCATAATTTTCTGTAAACACTAGCTCCTCTAAATCTGAAAATTTATTGCGTATGTATGCTACGAGCGTTTGCATAGAAAACCTTTAAATTTGTTATTTTAGAACTCACGGAACGCTCTTCAATAATATTTTTGGTTCTTGTCGGATCTACATTTATGTTCATGGCTGTCCTCGGTCCTCGCTGTCTTCGATCCTTATCGCTGGTGGTCCTCGGTTGCCTCTGTTTTTTGTTCGGCGTTAGATGATTTATGTCACTACTGCTTCTTCTTGGATGGCGTTTTTTGATCCATGGCTGCGGACTGCTTCGTGTAGGAGACGACCCATGCGTGCTGAACTCACAGGGTTTAGATGAGTGCCATCCTTGCGGAACAGAGTAGGCTGGTTATAGAAATTATCCCAGAGGTTGATGAATTCAACTTCTTCCTTCAGACACAAATATTTTAGCCGGCTATTTGTTCTGAAGGTCTTGTCGTAGAATTTGTCAGGTGCGTCGAGCTTGGGGAGAATGCCTGAGATGATGATATTCCTTGACTTGTTTTTGTAGTGCTGGATCATCTTGCGATATTTCTCCATCAACTTTTCGGATCTGGTGCGCATGACGTCATTTGAACCAGCATGGATGACAAAAAGGGTATTTTCATTTGCATCCTTTGTGGTATCTTCGAAGGCTTCCACAATGTCGTCCAGTCCAGCTCCTGGGATGCAAAATCTTTTTCGTCGATTTGGGACTCTGTCACAGAACTCTTCAACCTGTCCTCGTAGGATGGAATCCCCAACGAGCCTGGTCTCTTCTGGTTCGTCTTCTATCTCTACCAAGATCTCAAATCTGTTTGACATTGTGACTGGTAGATGAGACCTTTTCTGCGTTGGCCGTGCACCGTTCCTCACTGGTGTAAATCCGGAAACCTGTGGTGGCGAGACTCTGCGTACAGGTTGGGGAGAGGAGTGGTCAGAATGGGGGCGAGGGGTTGGTACTGTTCGTACTGTCCGATCTTAGGTTGGCATGACATTTATTTGGGGAAAGAAAGCCCTCAGCAGAATGAGAACATTTCTACTTGGAAATTCATAGTAAAGTACAAAGTTGTTGTTGTTGGTGTTCCCCAGGCCGTCTAACCAAACAGCACCAAGGTCCCGAGCAAGGTCAAGGCCATAACCAAGCACCCCCACAGAACCCTCTCAACTTTACCACTAAGAAAGCCAAGGTGACCGAAGCCGCTCCCAGGCGAGGGGCTGAGAAGAGTGTGGAAACACCCGGGACACCAAATCCCCACCCACGGCCCTGTGCCCCTTAACAATTATGAAGGAAAAGTTGAGGGGCAAGGAGAGAAAAATTTGTTGCTTTTGCTCCCAATCTGCCAACCTCTAAGTTGGCAATAGAGAGGTCAATCCACGGAAGAGACGCCGCCACTTGAGATCTAGAAAATATATAAGCGAAAGGAACAGTCAGAGTAAGCTATGGGAATACTGTATAGCCTAATACTGGTTCTTGACCTAACTCAAAATTATTTTTGTTTTACTTATATTACTCCAACCTTCTCGAAATGAATTCCTAGCCTCCTTTTAAATGAGTCAATTGTATTACATTCTACACTTTCTCTGGCAATTTGTTCCACTCGTTGAAGACACCATAGGGAAAGAAATACTTTGCGAAATCGTGATTCGCACTTCTGGTTATTAATGTCATTCCATTTCCGTGATTTTATGAACTATTATTGATTTTGAACAGTGACGCTTCAACATTTTGTAAAAAACCTTTGATATCTTGAAACACTTGATTAAATTCTAATAGAACTCCCTATCCAGAGACCATCCACCCAAACATTAAATAAAACGTGAATGAAGACATTGTTATATAGTACATACTGTATGGTTGTATGTTTACCTATATGAGTTTTATAACTCTACTTTTATATATACATGTGATTACTTTGATTATATGCTCTACAACTGTTAATACTTATACTGGTTATCATATTATACATTCATTACATTGACCATTGTATGTCATTTGAGAAGGTTTTTGATGAGCCATGAATACCTAACAAACCCTTCCTGTGGTGTCTGAATTATCATACCGTGACTTCTTCTTCCCATGTTATAATTATATGTTCCACGTGGAGTCTGTTACTGGGGAGCAACTTCGATGACCTGTCATTATCAGGGCACGTCTCTCTTAACAAACCATTGCATCGATTGGATAGATATTTTGTAAGCTATGTACTGAAATGTTTTAAGTCATTTCGGGGCATTCACCGATGTGATAAATATGGCATATGACATTGATGTAGGACTGACTGAATAACACTATCTCAAAGATCACTGATGACACAAGAATAGGAAACTCAGTATTCACCGAAAAAAGACAGAAATGAGCTGCACTCATATGTAAATATAATAGTTGAGTGATCAGAAAAATGGCAGATGCCATTCAATGTCGACAATAGTCAGGTCTTACAAATAGGTAATAAACTAAACAAATATATAAACACAAGATCTACCAAGAAAAAGACCTGGGGAGTCTAATATCTGAACACTTTAATACCACAGATCAATGTGTAACAGCTGCGAACAAGACCAATAGAGCATTGGGATATATAAAAAGGCATTTTACTTTTCAAGTGGAGAACAATGTAGTATCATTATTTAAAAGCACAATGAGGCCCCATCTCGAATATGCCGTGCAATATTGGTCACTATATCTAAACAAGGACATTGAGAAACTCTAGTCAGTGTAAACTAGAGCAAACAAAGTTGATACCCTCACTGAAAAATATATCATATCATGAAAGATTAAACATATTCAATTTGTATTCACTTATACAAAATTGCAAGGTCAATAAAATGGTTCAACTTGCATAGTAAAATATCTTATTTCATGTGCCGTTATGTTTTTCTCTGATGTAGTTGTATTGGTTCCATCAACCAGTAGACCATTTCAACCAGTAGCTCTCAACCAGTGCCAAATTAACCCAGACCAACCAAACCAGTGCCAAAATATAGTACTAACCTAACCTAACCTTACCTAACCGTATTGGTTGATTTGGTACTGGTTGAGAGCTACTGGTTGAAACGGTGTACTGGTTGAAGTGACCGGTCACCAGTTGTATAATCTTCCTTAGTAAAGATGGAACACAAATGTTAATATACAAATATGCTATGTTATTGTCGCCTATTACTTTCTGGTTTTGTTAATTAGCGGTCCTATTCCAGTTTAATCTATTACTATTAATGTAATCATAACATTGTTTTGGATATTTAATTTTCATAATTATGTTTTTCTTGACTTGTTTCTACTTATTTGTATATATACAGTATAGCTTAAGTCTTCATTATTTATGGCATTTTTGCTAAGTTTACGCAATGTATTTATTAACGCCTTACTGATATTCTTATTGGAAGAGAGAGAGAGAGAGAGAGAGATATAGGCTAAAACAATTAAAGGAGGCGATAAAGAAGAATGAGAAGAAGACAATTTAATAACAGCCGAGAATGTGGGTCACGGGGAACTACTAATGGGGTACTGCAGCGGGGGGGGGGGGGGGGGGCGAGAGGGAGGAGGAGGCCAGATATTAAGGGTCACAATGGAAAACGAGTAACAACAGGTATACTGATCTATACTAGACCACTTGGTACAGAATAGATATTTATAGGGAACTAAATAATAAGAGCATTAATACTCAAACACAAAATAGTCAGTTGAGGAGGCAAAGTATTTGTCTATGTTACCTTTGAACAATTGAACTGAGCGAAAGGGCTTTCCGATAATCTTATATCAGTTATCAGTTGATTATTTAAATTATTTAGTGTAAAGTATTTAATAAAATGTATATTGTCAAAGATTTTGATCGCTTAAATCATGTCCTTTCATATTCTGTGCTTCGTTAAGCTGAGCGTATGCATTACTTTTAATCACTCCTCGTATGACTATTTCGTAGACTGGGAATAATTCTAGTTACTCTGTTGTATTCTCTCCAGTTTTTCAACATCCATTACATTACATGGATACAAACACTTAATACAATTAGCTAAATGAGGACAAATCATCAAATTGTATATAGTGAGTATAACTGTTTTGGAAGTTCTCTCAATTGAATTAAATGCGTTTGGAAATTCCTTCCAAACTACAAGGGCACCAACAATAATATCTACAAGGGACCCCTTAACTCCCCTCTGCAACTATAATTTTGACACCAACAGCTCCAAAGAATATGAGATTCAAGAAAGCATTATTGCAAATAAAGAAAGGCAACACACTGCTGCAGTATCACCACCAGCCCAGAGATACTGGCTCACACCCTAGGAGTCGCTCAATGCAAGAAATATACCTCAAGCTTTCCCTTCTCTTAGTTCTCAGCCAATCAGCTTCCACCCAACACCACTGCAGCTGACAAATCCTAAAAAGTTAGGATTACCACTTCTTTAACCATCATCAGTAGGGAAGTCTCTTCAACTACCAAAGTGCACTCGCAAGTAAAACCCTGAAAATCAACAGCAGACAGGTAGGGCCTTTGCCAGTGAAACCAGAAGTCCACTTCAGCGTTGGCACAAGTCGAGTGACACACAAAGTGTGCTTGAATAGCAGTGGGTCAGTTGAAATGCTCCATAGCAAAGTGACACTCAAAGTGCATATCAACAGAGCGACACTCAATTTGTACATGAATACAGTGGGACCCATGAAGCGCTCAATAGCTGAGTAACACACAAATTGCGTATGAATAACTGTGGAACACAGGCAATGCCCAACATCATCACCCTGGACCAGTTTGCAGCCTTGCCACCGGTAGCAGAAGAGGAAATTGACTACGCCACCGAAGGTTTGATAAATGAGACCCTAAGGCCCGAATTCAGACCAGTGGTTTGAACATTTGCCCAGGCTCAATCCAGGTGTATTGATATGCAAAATGAACTCCTGACTGGCTCAGGTAATCAATCCGAGATTTCAGCGATCCAAGGTGTATACCAGCGAGAAAGTAGGATCAGCGCTAAAATGAAGTTATAAGAACCTCTAGTTTCTTATGATTACATACACTAATTCATAAGGAACCCCAAAATATTAAATAACAAAAACCGGAATTAATTAATGTCAGTATCTATTAACGCATTATAAGTAAGCATATATAATCTAATTTATTTATTTCACTCCCAACACCAAACACCTGCCAATTAAATTTATGAAAGCATGTGATCATACCGGGATTCGAACCTGGGTTACCACACACAGATGTTAAACACTCTAACCAATACACCATCAAGACAGTTAATGGATGGTAAGTGTACGAGCGCGGCACAAGCTGTCAGTCCGAGGTTTAAATCAATGGGAGGTTTGATAAACGCTAGATCGAAGGCTTCTATATTTGCCACTAAAATGTCATATTAATATTTATAACCAACATAAACTGTAATTTAACATATATTTATATATTGCCAAGCATTGAATTAGTTTAATATATTGGAAATTGATACCATCTTGCCAGATCTAACACCGCCGTCTTCACCATAGATGCCCATTATTCTCAGCAGAAGAGAATACAGAGAGTGCCGTGGGAGCGCTATTTGGAGACCTATAATAGAACTGTCCACCCGATATCTGTAAGATCTTATTCTGTCCCTTATTACGATTAAACCAATCTATCAAACTAGTGTATTGCTTGATCCTGGGCATGACACTGATTTCACACATTTGTTTTGAATTACTTTCGAACATTGTTGGGCGGGTTTTAAGTCCTGTGATATTATACTGTACCAAACATTAAATGGAGACAACTAGAAAACCAGTTAGTGGCAAATAACACCGGAGAAGCAAATACTAATACGAGAGAGCTTTTGGAACTTTGTGATTTTTTTAGTCTTACCCAACATATTGCTGAACCCACACGGGAAAACAATATCTTAGACCTGGTCTTCACTAACAACGACTCTCTAGTACACAGCATTAACATATCGGACACAACATACTCAGATCATAAATTAATTGAGATCAAAACAACCTTAGAAAGTGTACAGACAACCTCAGAATCGAGAACAAAAACCGGCCCCTTCAGTAAATTTAACTTCAATAACAAAAACATTAGGTGGGAAGAGGTAAATCAAGAAATGGAGGAAATAGACTGGGAAGATTTAATGGATAACCTGACACCAGCAGAATGTCTAGTCTTAATAACAGAAACCATGACCCAAATCTGTAGCCACCATATACCTGCAAGACAAACAAAACGAAGAAGCAAACAAGATCGGGAAAGGAGGAGGCTGTACAGAAGAAGAAAATTACTCACACAAAGACGCACACATCAAAATCTACAGGATAGGCAAAAGGTCGAAATAGATAGAGAAATTGTGGAAATTGAACAAAGGCTAAGAATATCATATGAACTACAACATAATGGAAGAGGAGAGGAAAGCTATTGCAGGTATAAAGGAAAATTCCAAATACTTCTTTTCATACGCCAAACAAAAGGCTAAAACAACATCAAACATCGGCCCACTGAGCAAAGGGGACGGCTCTTTCACAGGGGACAAAAAGGAAATAAGCGAACTCTTAAGCAGGCAGTATGAAATGGCATTCAGTGAGCCTGATGAAACAAAAGTCATCAGAGACCAAAATATATTTTTCATGGAAACCTCCCCCACGGAAACCCCTCAGATGCTGGATATTGATTTCGGTCCAAAAGACATAGAAGAGGCCATTTCCAACATGCCATCCCACTCGGCACCAGGCCCGGACTCATGGAATTCGATCCTAATGAAAAAATGTAAGGAAAACCTCTCAAAACCCCTGGCTAAAATGTGGAGAAGGAGTCTAGACACTGGTGACATACCAGATAGCTTGAAAAATGCAATAATTGCCCCACTGCATAAAGGAGGGAGTAAAGCACTACCAAAAAACTACCGCCCGGTAGCTCTAACCTCTCACATCATTAAAGTTTTCGAGCGAGTCCTGCGAAGCAAAATTTCAACATTCATGGAGACAAATGAACTACACAACACCGGTCAACATGGGTTCAGAGCCGGAAGATCATGTCTCTCACATCTTTTGGAACACTATGACAAAATTCTTAAAGCACTAGAAGAAAAGAAAAACGTGGATGTCATTTACACTGATTTTGCTAAGGCATTTGATAAATGTGACCATGGTATAATAGCCCACAAACTGAAAGCAAAAGGTATAACTGGGAAAATCGGACGGTGGATATACAATTTCCTCGTAAACCGAAAACAATCGGTAGCAGTAAACCAAGTCACTTCTGAGCCTTCGGATGTCAAAAGCTCAGTGCCCCAAGGAACAGTGCTAGCGCCCCTTCTGTTCCTCATACTAATTTGCGACATAGATTCCAACACCAGACACAGTACGGTGTCGTCTTTTGCTGATGACACAAAATTAAGCAAGATAGTAAACACACAAGAGGACACGGGCCGACTGCAGGAAGACATGAATGTAGTGTTCCAGTGGACCAGGGAAAACAACATGCAATTCAATGTTGAGGAAAAATTCCAATTAATACGGTACGGAGATAATAATGGTGTTAAAGAAATTACAAATTACTTAACAGAATCTAACCACATAATAGAACGGAAAGACAGTGTGAAAGACCTTGGGGTATTAATGTCTGAAAATATGGGTTTCAAAGTACATAACCAGGTCAAAGTGGCGGCTGCGAAACGTCTAACGGGTTGGATTCTGCGTACTTTTAAAACACGCGATGAATTGCCTATGATAACGCTCTTCAAATCTCTAGTGCTACCGCGGCTTGAATACTGTAGCGTATTAACATCCCCATACAAAGCAGGTGAAATAAATGACGTAGAGAGTGTACAAAGAAATTTCACTTCGCATATAAGTTCGATAAAACATCTACACTATTGGGAGTGTTTAAGAGCACTGAATCTGTACTCACTGGAACGTAGAAGAGAACGTTACCTAATAATATACACGTGGAAAATCGCAGAGGGTTTAGTACCAAACCTACATACTCCGATAGTCATGAAATTCAGTGATAGGAGAGGCTGGGAATGCGAAATCCCCCGGATGAATAACAGGGGTGCTATGGGCTCTCTGCGAGAGGGCTGGTTATCACACAGAGGCCCACGTCTCTTCAACAAACTCCCACGGCGAGTAAGAGACATGAGGGACATCTCGTTAGACAACTTCAAGAGAGCCCTAGATGTCGAACTGCAAAAAGTGCCAGACGAGCCCATCCTCGCAAGGGAGCGAGCTGTCGCTTCAAACAGTCTACTGCACCAAATCACCACCCATAACGAGGGGCGTCGCGCTCCTTGGTGCCGCTAGAAGAGCGGCGAACACATCCAAAGGTATCCAAAAGTAATAAGTTATTTCTAGGTGTTTTGTTCATTGGTTTACATTTCCAGTTTAATATTATTCATTGCTTATCTTGCCTTTTCCAATTTATAGATAATATAAACGGAGAAGAGAGAGAGAGAGAGAGAGAGAGAGAGAGAGAGAGAGAGAGAGAGAGAGAGAGAGAGAGAGAGAGAGAGAGAGATAACACCAGAAAATGAAAATAATAGTAGAGCAACAACAATAAGGAAGGCAACACAGACCCAACCACAACAACAATAATAGTGGAGCAACAACAATAAAGAAGGCAACACAGACCCAACCACAACAACAATAATAGTGGAGCAACAACAATAAAGAAGGCAACACAGACCCAACCACAACAACAATAATAGTGGAGCAACAACAATAAAGAAGGCAACACAGACCCAACCACAACAACAATAATAGTGGAGCAACAACAATAAAGAAGGCAACACAGACCCAACCACAACAACAATAATAGTGGAGCAACAACAATAAAGAAGGCAACACAGACCCAACCACAACAACAATAATAGTGGAGCAACAACAATAAAGAAGGCAACACAGACCCAACCACAACAACAATAATAGTGGAGCAACAACAATAAAGAAGGCAACACAGACCCAACCACAACAACAATAATAGTGGAGCAACAACAATAAAGAAGGCAACACAGACCCAACCACAACAACAATAATAGTGGAGCAACAACAATAAAGAAGGCAACACAGACCCAACCACAACAACAATAATAGTGGAGCAACAACAATAAAGAAGGCAACACAGACCCAACCACAACAACAATAATAGTGGAGCAACAACAATAAAGAAGGCAACACAGACCTCAGAAATGGGCCTCCAGCAATTAAAAGGCTTTGTAGTATCTCAATTAACCCTTTATACTACCTCAGATCCTTCTTAAGCTGCACAAAATTATCTAAATATACCTAGAATAAAATAAAAAAGACGTGGTACAGAAGGGGTTAATGGTTGGGGAAGGGTTGGGTACTGGTATATAGTGTATTGTAAAGTCCAGTTCAAGAGTTGTTTCCTACCTCCATAATGTCAACTTGGCTTATCTCACTATAGTCCATTCAGTATAAGTAGGCCAGAAATCGGGACCCCTATCCTCTACAACTCAAAGAAGGCTGGAGCAAATCGGCTTTAAATTTCCACACTTCTTCCCTGCTCCAATCTTCCCAAATGGTCAAAATATTAGCTGGATAATACTATAGTCTATCTTTTTTTCTCCAGCTTAGAATCAATTACTGTAAATTCCTTGGCAGTTGATGTATCGGATTTTATTGGAAAACTATGAAATTGCTGTGTCTCTGCCTCATATTAATATCACACCCACACACACACACACACACTAAAACAAAAATAATAACACACACACACACACACACACACGGATACGTAAATTGAAACGTAGTTATAAGGAGTAATTTTATACAGTATACTGTATATAAATATATAATAGACTAATAAGTCGAGATCTATTTCACAGAAACGAACACGAAAAAGTAACTGGGCAAAATCAATGACACTGATAACAGAGATGGCCACTTGATAACACTTCTAGAATAGCAAAGAATGAAATAGCAACACTCAAAACATAAAACAGATACACAGACATTCAACACAACTAATACAATGAAAGACAAACAGCAAAACAAAGAATGGAAAATAAAATCCTAGAACAAAACACATAAAGCAAAACCCAATCTAAGATAACAAAACACTCTTCGTATAACTATAACGGCCCAATACAAACACTACACCTGTCACACAAACTATAACGGCCCAATACAAACACTACACAAGTCACACTAACTATAACGGCCCAATACAAACACTACACAAGTCACACAAACTAAAACGGCCCAATACAAACACTACACAAGTCACACAAACTATAACGGCCCAATACAAACACTACACAAGTCACACAAACTATAACGGCCCAATACAAACACTACACAAGTCACACAAACTATAACGGCCCAATACAAACACTACACAAGTCACACAAACTATAACGGCCCAATACAAACACTACACAAGTCACACAAACTATAACGGCCCAATACAAACACTACACAAGTCACACAAACTATAACGGCCCAATACAAACACTACACAAGTCACACAAACTATAACGGCCCAATACAAACACTACACAAGTCACACAAACTATAACGGCCCAATACAAACACTACACAAGTCACACACACTATAACGGCCCAATACAAACACTACACAAGTCACACAAACGTTTCGTCGACAATTTTCTTCCGGCAAAATTTTACCGACATGTTTTTGTTTTCCGGCCAACGTTTCGGGTACGTTTTGCATGAGTATAAAAAGCTAGACTGAACTACAATTGTTCAATTGACCACTTGCGAGTTAAGGGCTATAAGGAAGTTGGAGCTGTAAACAGCTATTAAACAGACATGCAATAATAATGTAAGTTTCATATGGATAGGAAGTATGTTAAATTTGGCTTAATGCATCTATAAATAATTATACTGCAACCGTATTTTAGCTGGTATTTCTCATAAATATCGATATTTACAGTTTCAACTTCGTTATAGCATGAAACTCGCAAATAGCCAATTGAAAAATTATATTACCCATTCCGTGAATTTATGTGTGGAAGGAAATTAGTAGGATTGAATTAGGAATGTAGTTTATGTATAATTCTAATTCATATTATCAATTAAAGGATTTACAACAAATTATTCTAAGACAATCATACTATTTTCACTTCCAAACATACAATTATTGAGTCGGTGCGATTTCATATGAAAGTGGATGAAATCTTATGAAATTCGATTTTGTATTCTACCAGATAAAGATGCCAACAAAATACGGGGAATATAGTCCTTTAACCTCTTTTATCAAACGACGATTTTGGGTTTACTTTGCAATGGTGTTTTTCACCAAATTTTGTTCGGCTTAGGAAGGACCTCTAGGAATAAAAAACAAAAAAATGGGCTATCTTAATTAACCCCATATGGATAACATGGCTTTCCTAGAGTATATATGCGAAGATTTTCCAATGTATTTATTCATTCCTGGATTGAATGAAATGATCTTAAATCAGGTACAATAAAACTAAAATTAGCATAACCTGAGCGAAAGGTTTACTACTATATAAATACAGTTTCGGAAAGAGAGGCGTAAAAGCAATGAAACGAAACTAATAAATCAAAGAATGAAGACAAACAATAATAATACAATAGGTAGAGGATGGGAAAAGGTAGTTATGCGTGGCGTTAATATATGATAGCCATCCTTTATGTTGCAGCGCAGAATGTGGTGCATATTAGTTTGTGCGGTGTGTGTCGGTGTGTTTGTGTCGGTGTGTGACTGTGCTGTGTGTGTGTGTGTGTTTGTGTTGATGTGTGTGTGTGCGTGTCGGTGTGTGACTGTGCTGTGTGTGCGTGTTTGTGTTGATGTGTGTGTGTGCGTGTCGGTGTGTGACTGTGCTGTGTGTGTGCTGCTGTTGTTCCTTGTGTTGTTGTTGCTTTTGTATATTACTTCCTTAGCTGCATACAATCACCTAGTGTTATCAGGAGTTTTAAAAAATCTCACCATGTTGGTTAAAGGGTTAATTAATTATTACATCATATAGTTGTGATTTAATGGGTATCAAATCAACAATAAAGTTCAAAATGGCTACGTTTCCAACACATATCAAAATATAATTCTGAACTCCTATATTGGCACTCCTGGCTTGTAAAAATCCTTACTTAAGATTAAATAGTTCTTTGGACAATCATCAAGCATGCAGCTGACTAAATCAAGTATTGAGATGATATTCTATTTATTATGTAATCAAAATGACTGTACATACGCGATACTTGTTAAACCGTTCAGTAATGGTGTTGTCCTTTTAACATTATTCTGGCTAATAACGATTTTATTGAGTTTAAAAGGGGAGGCACAGACTTCGAACTAACTCACTTAACCACTTTTACTGTCACAGATCCTTCTTAACCCGCACAAAATCGTCTAATTATAGCAAGAATAGAATACAAAAACATGTCGCCGGTACAGAAGGGGTTAAGTAATGAGGTCTGGAGTAAGACGATCACTCGTTCTCAAATTCACGCGAAAGTTTCACTATTACCAGTGATTTGCTGTAGCACGTGAACAAGCTTTGCTACTTGGGAGAAACCGTTTGTCGATGGTGAGGTTGAAGCTGCCACTATCTCCAGAGTTAAATGTGGCTTGGGAAAGTTCAGAGAAATGCTGCCTATTCAAACTATGGTGCTAATCCACTTAAAGGGAAAGGTGAATGTGTCCTGTATTAACCCATAAAGGGAAAGGTGAATGTGTCCTGTATTAACCCTTAAAGGGAAAGGTGAATGCGTCCTGTATTAACACTTAAAGGGAAAGGTGAATGCGTCCTGTATTAACACTTAAAGGGAAAGGTGAATGCGTCCTGTATTAACCCTTAAAGGGAAAGGTGAATGTGTCCTGTATTAACCCTTAAAGGGAAAGGTGAATGCGTCCTGTATTAACACTTAAAGGGAAAGGTGAATGTGTCCTGTATTAACACTTAAAGGGAAAGGTGAATGTGTCCTGTATTAACACTTAAAGGGAAAGGTGAATGTGTCCTGTATTAACCCTTAAAGGGAAAGGTGAATGTGTCCTGTATTAACACTTAAAGGGAAAGGTGAATGCGTCCTGTATTAACACTTAAAGGGAAAGGTGAATGTGTCCTGTATTAACACTTAAAGGGAAAGGTGAATGCGTCCTGTATTAACCCTTAAAGGGAAAGGTGAATGTGTCCTGTATTAACCCTTAAAGGGAAAGGTGAATGCGTCCTGTATTAACCCTTAAAGGGAAAGGTGAATGCGTCCTGTATTAACCCTTAAAGGGAAAGGTGAATGCGTCCTGTATTAACACTTAAAGGGAAAGGTGAATGTGTCCTGTATTAACACTTAAAGGGAAAGGTGAATGCGTCCTGTATTAACACTTAAAGGGAAAGGTGAATGTGTCCTGTATTAACACTTAAAGGGAAAGGTGAATGCGTCCTGTATTAACACTTAAAGGGAAAGGTGAATGTGTCCTGTATTAACACTTAAAGGGAAAGGTGAATGCGTCCTGTATTAACACTTAAAGGGAAAGGTGAATGCGTCCTGTATTAACCCTTAAAGGGAAAGGTGAATGTGTCCTGTATTAACCCTTAAAGGGAAAGGTGAATGTGTCCTGTATTAACACTTAAAGGGAAAGGTGAATGCGTCCTGTATTAACACTTAAAGGGAAAGGTGAATGTGTCCTGTATTAACCCTTAAAGGGAAAGGTGAATGCGTCCTGTATTAACCCTTAAAGGGAAAGGTGAATGTGTCCTGTATTAACCCTTAAAGGGAAAGGTGAATGTGTCCTGTATTAACACTTAAAGGGAAAGGTGAATGCATCCTGTATTAACACTTAAAGGGAAAGGTGAATGTGTCCTGTATTAACACTTAAAGGGAAAGGTGAATGTGTCCTGTATTAACACTTAAAGGGAAAGGTGAATGTGTCCTGTATTAACCCTTAAAGGGAAAGGTGAATGCGTCCTGTATTAACACTTAAAGGGAAAGGTGAATGTGTCCTGTATTAACACTTAAAGGGAAAGGTGAATGTGTCCTGTATTAACACTTAAAGGGAAAGGTGAATGCGTCCTGTATTAACCCTTAAAGGGAAAGGTGAATGTGTCCTGTATTAACCCTTTGAGTACCAGCGACGTGTGTTATAATGTATTCTACCTTTATTTAGACGATATTATGTAGCTTAGGAAAGATCTGTGGTAGCTTAAGGGGAGATGTCCACTTGAGGGACTTTTTTCTTGACCCCTTTCTCCCTCATGTTTAGCCCCATTGTTTTTGAGATTTTAAGACGTTTGCCCCATTAATTTGGTGATTTTTAAGAATTTCTGCCCCATTCTGTCAATTTTAAGACCTTTCGTGCCATTTAGGTGTCGATTTTATCCTGGCGAGCGATAGCGAGCCTGTAATTTATGAGTAATCGGCCTTTGGCCGGGACATTTTTCTACCGAAAAATTTACAAATTTATCTTGAAAGGGGGTCAAGGGGGTGAAATTTTAAGATTGCTGGAGGAGTAGGAAACAAACTAGAAACCTCCCCTTAAAGGGTTGGTTGAGATAGTTTGAAGCCTTGATATGGCTGTAGGTCCTTCCTAAACTGATTAAAATCGTCTAATACCTGCCAGAAAATTATGAAAAGGACGTCACCGGTACTGTACGGGTTAAAAGTGCAATGGCCTATTAATCAGAAACATGGTCAGTTAACTGGATGATATCAACAGAATAGAGTATAACGAAATGAGAATAATTAGATGGATTAGGGGGACCAAACTGTAAGCTTGGATATCTAAAGTAAAGTTATGGAGGCCTTTAGGTAGCAAGAGGATCAGCAAAGAGATCCATACAAGCAAGACTGGATGAATTTGAAACTGAAACCGCATCTCGTGTGGACCACTCGGTCTAAAAAATGATGTATATATGCATACAAGAAGAGATGCTAAAGTTAAACTAATATAATAAGTTAAACATTCTAATAGAGGCAACACATATTTGCAACATTATACCTTAGTTTCAACGGTCAAATATTAAATAAACTGTCGATTTATTAGAAGTTTAGTCTTGATATCGTATACTAAAGGTAAAATACATCTAAAACTTAGTAATATTCAACAGGATTTACGATACTGGTAATATTATGGTCTTTTACAGTTATTTTTTTTTTCGGAAATCTTTTACAGTATTGCCTTTTGTTTATTTTATTAAACCTTACCAATTCAAGCCAACTACTGTATAATATTAGCAGAACACAACATTCAAATATTTCAAGACAATATTGGGATTGGATACACTATAACAGACTACATTCAATTTGGTCATCAAATAACACAGAAGTAATATAGTTTAAGTAGCCTCTGAAGGGCTTCATATGTAGCGAAATTTCACTCAATATGAGAGCATTTCTGAAACGAAGAATTGATACATAAACGTGCCTCAAAAACAGTTTCACACGGGCAGTTATTTCGACAATTTTCTATCCTGTTCCCTATGCTGTTTATTGTTTGTTCTCACATTTCCGCATAATATGCGTCCAATTACCTTGAATAATGTACACTTGTTATTATCTCCAGGTTCTAACTTAAGAGGATAATTTTATTGATTTGTTTAGTGATGTTAATAATAAATAATAATAATAATAATACAAATATTGATTATTCAGTTATCATTTTACAACGTTGGTACAACGTAATATGACATTACCAGCTTTGCATAATTCAAACATAATTATAATAGCCTCCCTACTGCTGTCCGCAACAACGAGGAAGCATACAGACGGTACCCACACCTTCAAGTTCAATTATCTTGTAACCTTAATATTTCTGCTCAAAATCGTGCCACATCTGTTCTTCAACTTGCGAAACACTCTTTCATCAATAAGAAATGTAATGAACTTTCAATTACTAGCTCTTCCCAAGCTTTCTGGCAACTATCCAAAAACCTCTCCTACCATTCTACTTCCTCATCTCTCCCTCCTCTGTTTCACTTCGACGGCACCACCATCACTTCTTCCTCTGACAAACCTGAACTCTTTGCTCAAACTTTTACTTCCATCTTGAATGATTCTGGCGCTATTCCTCCTTCACACCCCTTCTCACTTACTTATATCTAATCACTTAATCTCTTTTAAGATGTACTGTCTACCATCTTTGAGGTCAGTACATTTGGACCAGCTGGTGTTCTTCCTACTATCTGTATATCCTCTTACCTTCTCTATCCTCAATTCAAAGCCAAAGGTAGATGTTGTGTGCACATACGCAACAATCTTACTTGCTCTCGTGTTCTCAACTTGACTCTTCTGAATTCTCAGCTCTCTGGCTTAAGCTATCTTTTCACTCTCCCACTAAACATATCTGCGCTGTATATCTCTCCCCTAATTCTACTTTGACTATCTTACTTCTAAAGTGGAACACATTCTATCTATTTCTCCCTTCTCAGAAATCTCCATCTTAGGAGATTTCACAGTTCACCACCACCAATGGCTCTCCTCTCTTTTTACTGACCAACCTGGTGAACAATCCTACATCTTTTCTATCCTATATGACCTAGAGCAGTTAGTTTAGCACCCCACCCGTATCTCGGACCACCCTGGAGATCGGTTCAACATCCTTGACATATTTCTAACCTCTAATCCTTCTGCTTACACTGTAAATCTTCTGCCTCCGTTGACCTCCTCCGATCATAACCTTAGATCTGTCACCTGTCCTCTGTCCTGTCTTTCCAGTACGGCCTTCTGACCCCCCTAGCCGGCGGCGATTGTGGAATTTTTCCGGTGCCGACTGGGAGGCTCTACGGCAGTACTTCTTTGATTTCCCATGGAATTATTTTTGCTTCCATGGCCGAGTACTCTGAGACATTGCCGAGCACATTATTGAGGTAATCCTTTCATGCATGGAAGCATAAATCTCATTCTTTTTCTCTCAAACTAACTCACAATAATCTTAATTTACTCACGTTTGTGCTACTGCTGTCTGCAATAAGGAGGAAGCAATAAAACGATACCGTCGTCTTCAAAATTAAGAATCCCGTACTTTACATGTTTCTCCCAGAAATCAAGCCAAATTTGTCCTTCGGCTCGCCAAAAACTCTTTCACCATTGTTAATGCTCTGAACGTTGCAACTCCATATCTTCCCAAGATTTTTGGCATCTAGCCAAAAACCTCTCCAACTATTTCACTTCCTCGTCTTTTCCTCCTCTAACGGTACCACCGACACCTCTTCCTCTGACAAAGCTGAACTTTTCATGCGAACTTTCGCTAAAAACTCCACCTTGGATGATTCCGGTGATACTCCTCTCTCTGCACCCCTCTCTCACTTACTTATGTCCAATATCATGATCTCTTCTAAGGATGTACTCTCTGCCCTCTCAGATTGAGTACAAGAGGAGGAACACCATTCAGTCATTATGCCTTCTTAGTAATAAACCCAGAGAGGCCCTCTCTGGGTTTATTACTAAGAAGGCATAATGACCGAATGGTGTTCCTCCTCTTGTACTCAAAAACTGTTCCTCTGTGTTGACTCCCTGCCTAGGCAAATATTGTCATCTCTGTCTTTCCTCTAATGTCTTTCCTTCTTGATGGAAGTTTGCTCGCACTCAACCTGTCCCAAATAAGGATGACCGCTCTCAACCCTCCAACTATCGTCCAGTTGCTCTCATTGCTTGCATCTCTAAAGTTTTAAAAACTATTTTTAATTCAAAATGTCTTAAGCATTTATCTTCCTATAATATACTTTCAGATCGCCAGTACGGTTTCCTTAACTCGGCAGCTGCACAGCTATATTATTTGAATGTGCCCGCGGTGCGAAGGTATTCTGATTCTTTCCTCACTAAAATCGTTAATTTACTATATATATAATTAATACTTATCCATATGCACCTATTTTACTTTTAAAATGAACATATAAACATGGGAAAGCAATAAAGCAAGTGATAACAGCAATTGGCTGGTGAAAATTATATATTTTAGCCCCGCAGTTGTAATCTGGCCTTGAGCAGTGAGAGACTAAAACCCTCACTCTCTCGTGTCTCACGTGGCTCTGAGAGACCAGGGGAGCTTTCAGACTAGCTTGGAAGGTCGGAGGTACACTCCTCCACCCTCTTCCCTCCCTCCCACGAAAATACTCAATAAATATCGGGAATAATAGAGAAAATACCTGATAATTGAGGAGGGGGGAAAAAGGGCAGGGGAGGGGGGAGGAGGGGAAAGGGGGGGTTGGGACACAAGTGTAGGAGTGGTAGAAAGTAATGGAGGGAAATTATCTCGCCTAAACACATTTTTTTTTTTTTTTTAGTGCCACTGGGGTGTTTTAAATGTTTTTTTTTAGGCCTAGGATCTTGATAGTCTTCCCGCTGCCACCCAGTAGGACCTCTTAAGAGTCTTCCAGCAACTGCCGGGTTAAGGGCCGCTCTACTGGTAATCTTCTTGCTTATCTTACTAATTCTTGGTCATCCTCCTTTCGGGACTTTGGTGGAACTTTTTCTATTGTGCTAGACATATCTAAAGCCTTTGATAGAGTCTGCCACAACTCTCTAATATCCAAACTACCCTCCTTTGGTTTCTATCCCTGTATCTGTGCCTTTGTCTATAATTTCCTTTCAGACCGCTCCATAGCTGTTCTATTCTGTCTCCAACTCTCTTTCTAATATTCATTATTGATCTCAACAGTACCTTGTTACTTTCAATGCTTTTAAAACTCAATTTTTCCATCTGTTTACTCATTGCCCCCTTCCATAAAACTATGACCTACTCTTCAACAACATACAAATTAACCCTTCATCTTCTCTTAATTTTCTTGGTGTCTTTTTTTCTTCTGATATCTCTCTGAAAGATCGTAGTACCACTCTTGGTAAAACAGCTTCGCAGAAGCTGGGTGTGCTCAACCGCCTCCAGGGGTTCTTTACCCTTGCGCAGCTTCTTCCTCTGTACAGGGGAACAGTGCGTCCATGTATTGATTATTGTTCACACGTGTTAGGAGGATCCTCTCACACAGCACTTCTAGACAAAGTAGAAAAGCATGCCTTCCGTTTCATTAACTCACGTCCACTCACCAATTCTCTGCAGTCTCTCTCTCTTCGCTGCAATGTTGCATCTTTATCACTATTCTACCGCTATTACAATAATCAGTGTTCCTCAGAGCTGTCTTAGCGTATAACACTCCAACTTCGTAGAGCATGTAGCACCAGTCTTGCAACGCAATCCCTCTGTGCAACTCTCCAACCCAAGAGTGAAATGTTATTATCAGTCTTTCTTCTATTCAACAGCTGAGCTCGGGAACTCTCCCCCAGAATCAGTCTTTCCCTCTTCCTATGACTTATACTGCTTCAAACTCTGTGTGTCCAGGCATTTTGGCTCAAACGTCCCTTGATTTTGGCACTGTCACTCTTTCAACTCTGGGGGAGGTACTTGCCACAGGCAATTCTGCCTTTTGTCTCCCTTACTAAAAAAAAACAAAAAAAAACTCTAGTATCCTACTATCCACTCAATCCCAAACTCACGTAACAGGGCCATGGCACGCCTATCTTCTGAGCTATCAATTATTTCTGATTGGGGCAGAGAAAATTTTGTTACATTCAATGCCTTCAATACCCATTTTCTTCATCTATCTACCCGTCGCACTCTTCCGCAATGCTGTCAATTGCTCTTCAATAATAATTAAATCAACCTTTCATCTTCTCTTAATATTTTTGGTGTAACTTTTTCACCCGATCTTTCTTAGAAAAATCCTATTACCACTCTTGATAAAACAGCTTCCCATAACTTAGGTGTGCTCAACCGCCTCAGTGAGTTTGTAAACCCTACACAGCTTCTTGCTCTGTATCAGGGCACAGTGCGCCCGTGTATTGAGTATTGTTCACATGTGTGGGGAAGTTACACCCATACCGCACTTCTCGAAAGGGTAGGATCAAAAGTAATTTGCCTCATCAACTCATTTCCTTTTACTAATTCCCTACAATCTCTTTCTACACGCTGGAATGTTGCATCACTTTCACTCTTCTATCGCTATTACAACACTCAGTGTTCTTCAGAGCTCTCTCAGTGCAAGTGCGAGGCACCTGCCTTTCAACACAGTCCCTCTCCTATTCTGTCCAGCTCTCCAACCCAAGAATTGGCAAATTTACTCAGTCTTTCTTCTACTCAACAAGTGAAGTCTGGAACTCTCCCCCTCAATCAGTCTTTCCTTCATCCTATGTCTTAAACTGCTATAAACTTTGTGTGTCCAGGCATTTTGACCCCAACGTCCATTGAATTTGGCTGTGTCACTCTTCTGGCTTTGAGGGAGACACTCGTTACAGGCATCTTGCCTTTTGTCTCCTTCATACACATAGAAAACAAAGAAAAATGTATTACAAAACTGGGCTTCTGTGCTGACTCCCTGCCTAGGCAAACTCTTTCTTCTTTGTCTGTCCTCTAACATATTCCCTTCTTACTGGAAGCTTACCTTCATTCAACCTGTCCCAAAGAAGGGCGACCGCTCTCAACCCACCAACTATTGTTCAATTGCTTTAATTTCTTGCATCTGTAAGTTTTTTTGTTTTGTTTTTTATATATTCTTAATTCAAAGTTTATTACGCATGTGTCTTCCCATAATCTTCTTTCAGATCGCCAGTATGGTTTCCATGGGCCGTTTTACTGGTGATATCCTTTCTTGCCAAGCTAATTCTTGGTCATCTTCCTTTTGGAACTTCGGTGAGACCTTTCTATTATGCTAGAGTACCAGTGGCTTTTAACCTTTTTAGCACCACGCCCCCCTTTGGTCAGGACTGAATTCATGATGGTCCCCCCTCCCCCCTTGCCTCTAGTGCCTAGAAAACTATTTTTGTTTTATCAGCTCCATATGGATGCTTAAGACGCAAGATACTGTAAAAAGGGCGAACAAATAACCAATCTGTATGCAAGCATTAAAACTGATTAATGGTTTTATGTCAACACTACATGTGATTTCGGGTGGATGGGACTCGTTAGCCTTGGTCGGCAACTCATCTAGGGCAGACAACCTTATACAAATCCGGGTGGATGGGACTCGTCAGCCTTGGTTGGCAACCTGTCTAGGGGAGTAAACCTGATACAAATCCGTACTGCTTACCTAAGGGTAAGGCAGGTTAGTGGATGGATTAGCCGAACACCACTGTAGAAAAATAGTGCTAGCAAGATACACAGAGGGCCTCGGAGTCGGACAGATCCTAAATTGAGTGGTCAATCCTGTAAGTCCTTCACTAAACTGGCTCGGGTTGTCCCTCTCACAGGGAATAGGTCCGCTTGGGGGCATTCTGTGTATGGCCACCCTCGTAAGGGGAGTAAGGCGTCCGGCAATAGATAGATAGATACATGTGATTGCTCGGAATGACGGTTGTGAATTTTTCATATCCAAGTTTCTTATTTATCTATATCTTTGTGATTACCCTGTATGCATTTGAATAGCCTAGCCCTATTTTGAACTTTGATTACCCCACGCCCCCCCTAGAATTGTCAAACGCCCCCCTAGGGGGGCGCGCCCCCAGGTTAAGAACCACTGTGCTAGACATATCGAAAGCCTACGATGCAGTCTTGCACAAATAATTGTTTTCCATACTGCCCTTATTTGGCTTCTATTCCTGTATCTGTGCCTTTATCTCAACTTTTTTTTCTGGCTGTTCCATTGCTGAGATTATGGACGGTCATTGCTCACTTCCTCAACTTATCAACTCTAGTATTCCTCAGGGCTTGTAGAGTCACGTGGATGGACAGGCTGACGAACCAGAAAGTACATGAGAGGTGTTGTCGTGAAGTGGAGGTCGTGGAGAATGCCTGGAGAAATGTACTGAGGTGGTATGGTCACATGGAGCAAATGGAGAGCATGCGGATGACAAAGAGGATGTATGAGAGCGAGGTGGGAGGAGTTAGAGGGAGAGGTAGAGCAAGAATGAGGTGGAGGGATGGAATGGAGAGATGTATGGGCAAGCAGCGAATGGGTTAGGAGGAGGGAAGAGTGTTTTGGGGGACAGGGTGGCCTGGAAGAGGTTTGTTTGGGGCCACCCCGTTAGAGATTAGGCATCTGGCAATAGATAGAAAGATAGCGATCTTCACAACTGTACCTCTAGCTCTAACCGCTTTTATGTAGTGAGTCTACCTTACACTACTCCACTAGTTTTCTAAAACGTCCCAACGTGCAATCACTTGAAAACTCACGTGATCAGGCCATATCACAACAATCTTCTGCTATTTCCGATTGGGGCAGGGAAAATCTTGTTGCTTTCAATACTTCCAAAACCCAGTTTCTCCTTCTATCTACCCATCACAATCTTCCACACGACTATCCCTTACTCTTCAACAACACACAACTCAACCATTTGTTTTCTCTCAATATTCTTGGTATCTATTGTCTTCTGATTCATCACTATTATTTATGAAATATACTTTAGTTTGAATATATTTATCTTGTTAAAACAGCTTCCCAGAAGTTAGGTGTGCTCAACCATCTCTGTGGGTTCCTTACCCCTGCACAGCTTCTTGTTCTGTACAGGTACACAATGCACCCATTTATTGAGTATTTTTCGCACGTGTGGGGTGATTCCACCCATACCGCACTTCTCGAAAGGGTACAGTCAAACGCATTTCGTCTCATTAACTCGCCTCCTCATACTATTTCCCCACACTCTCTCACTACACGCCACAATGTTGCATCTTTCTCACTCTTCTACTGCTATTACAATAATCAGTGTTCATCAGGAGGCAGGAGGCTAGAAATTATCCTCCACGTTGTAAAATTCTCCTACTCAACGTGACAGACAAAGAGATGAAGTAATGCAAAAGTGGTCACGGACCCTATGAATTGGAACTATACAGATTTCTATTCGGGCTCTGTCTTGAGTCGGCCACCCCCAGCAATGTGGTCTGTACCTGATCGAGTATTTACATACATACATACATACAGTGTTCATCAGAGCTCTTTCAGTGTTACTGTATACCTCCCAAACGGAGAGTGGGTGGCATCTGCCTTTCAACACAATCCCACTCCTATTCTGTCCAATTCTCTAACCCAAAAGTGAACAGATTAATCCACGCTGTCTTCAAGTTAACAAGTAAACTCTGGAACTCTCTCCCTAAATCTATGTTTCCCTTATCCTATGACATGAACTTTTTCAATCTGTGTGTCCAGACATTTTGACTCAAACGTACCTTGAATTTTACTCGCGGTCTCTTTCAACTGGGGGGGGGGGGGGGGGACTTGTTACAGGCCAGGAAATAATCGACATCTTTGTGATACGAAACGTCTAAAAAAAAAAAGTCTTAAAATATCAAAACCAATGGGGCTAAACATGAGGAATAAGGGGGTCCTGAAAACCCCTCCTCAATACCGGAGTGAATCAATCAAACTGTGTGACTCACATCGGCATCTTTTTCGATATTGACTTGTAAAAATGATGATAACATGCTTGTGTGACGTCGTCAAAAATATATACTGGATCATAGCACAACAGTAAAAGTATATTACAAGGAAAGCGAGAAAAATCCCTTCAATACGAGGCCGTCAATTTAATGTAATCATGATTAAAATATAATTATATTGTATTTGGTTTAGGATGAGCGTCTACTGATTAAGGGTAGAACCATTCTTCGTTAAGCACGTTGAATCCCACAGGTCCTTCCAAAGCTGCATAAAATAGTTATTGATAACCACAGAAACAAGAATACACCTGATGTAAAGTACAGGTAGCTATAGTCAGTTCATTCTAGGTAGGCCAGAAATCGTGATCACTAACCTTTGTAACTAAAAAATCGCTAGATCAAATGAGCTGTAAATTTCCACACCTATTATTCCCTGACTGACTGCTTCCAAATAGTTGAGGTATTAGGTCAATTAATGAAGTAGTTTTTTTAAGTTTGATTTTTTTATTTTATTTCTTTGGCCTAGCTATAATGAGCAGGGTATAGGCCAGGACAGCCAGGCTATTTCCAAACCTGTTACTAGTAGACTGGATAATATATTTAGGTTTATCCTTTTGGCCAACAAAGGAAGTATCATCTGCTCGCTAATGAAAGAGTGAAATAAGAAAGGAAGAGAGATGAAGGAAAGCAATGAAGAAAGTAAGGACGAGAGAGAGAGAGAGAGAGAGAGAGAGAGAGAGAGTAGAAACAGAAGAAGCAAGAGGAAGATAACAGAGATAATGCTATAGGAAACGAAGCGGAAGAATCAATGATGAAGTTAAATATGTCAATAGCAATTCTTTACGTAAAGGAATGACAGTGTCTGTGCCCAAGTTTTTTTCTTCAGACTTGTGACCCTCGCTCCTTCGAAAACTGACAGCAACAAATTTCTATAAAAAGGAAATTGGAAGAAAGAGGGAGAAGCGCTAGTGGTTATCAGAGGCTAACACAATTAAAGGCGGCGATGTGGCAGCAGGCGAGAAGAATTAGGTGAATGGAAAGGAGTAAATATATAGGATGTGATTTGTATGTTATTCGAGTTGCATGAGAACTGGACGCAGAAGAGAGAGAGAGAGAGAAAGAGAGGGAGAGATAGATATAGAGAGGAGGAAGAAGAAGACGAAAGAGAAGACTTTAAGATGAAGATAAGGAGTGTTAGAAGAGATCATTGTTATATCAAAGAAATATACTGTACAGTAGAGCGAGTCCCTTATCCATGATTATGTATTAGGGAGAGTAGTTTTTTTTATGAACCCGCTTCTTCCTCATATTTACCCCATTAGTTTTTAGATATTAAGACGATGCCCAATTAGTTTGCCGATAATAAGACCTTTTGCCCAATTAATTTGGCAGTGTTATGACCCTTTATAACATTTAGATGTCGACTGGTATCTGGCGATCGATAGCGAGCCTGTAATTTAGGAGGAACTGGCCTTCAGCGGGGACAAATTTGTCTAAAAAAAATATATAAAAATACAAATTTATCTTGTAGGGGCGCGGGGGGGGGGGGGCCCCCTTTGGTGTGAACTATTAAGTTTCATAGAGGCCTTTGGTGTGAACTATTAAGTTTCATAGAGGCCTTTGGTGTGAACTATTAAGTTTCATAGAGGCCTTTGGTGTGAACTATTAAGTTTCATAGAGGCCTTTGGTGTGAACTATTAAGTTTCATAGAGGCCTTTGGTGTGAACTATTAAGTTTCATAGAGGCCTTTGGTGTGAACTATTAAGTTTCATAGAGGCCTTTGGTGTGAACTATTAAGTTTCATAGAGGCCTTTGGTGTGAACTATTAAGTTTCATAGAGGCCTTTGGTGTGAACTATTAAGTTTCATAGAGGCCTTTGGTGTGAACTATTAAGTTTCATAGAGGCCTTTGGTGTGAACTATTAAGTTTCATAGAGGCCTTTGGTGTGAACTATTAAGTTTCATAGAGGCCTTTGGTGTGAACTATTAAGTTTCATAGAGGCCTTTGGATCAAATTAAACCCCCTTCCCCTTTAAGTGTGTCCCTCGCCTTTCAAAAGCTGACACCAACAAATCTCTATAAAAGGGAACGTAGAAGAAGTGGGAGAAGTAGAAGAAGTGGGAGAAGTAGAAGAAGTGGGAGAAGTAGAAGAAGTGGGAGAAGTAGAAGAAGTGGGAGAAGTAGAAGAAGTGGGAGAAGGGATCGTCGGAGGACACTATTAAGGGGAGATGGGCGTATTTATTTGATTATTGTTTTATCTGTTTTATAATTGTTTAGTTTCTTCCCTGGACCTCCATCAAGCTGTAAAAAACATCCCCTAGACCCCCTTCAAGATAAATGTGTACATTTTTCGGTAGAAAAATGTACCGGCCTAAGGCTTCAGGATCGCTATCGCTCGCTAGGACAAAATCGACACTTAAATGGCACGAAAGGTCTTAATATTGACAAATATATGAGTTGTAAAGTCATAAAATCGCCAAACTAATGAGTAGAACGTCTTAAAATCTAAAAAAAAAAAAAAATGGGATTTAACACGAGGGAGAAAGGGGCCAGAAAAACCAGTTCATCTCTCCTTAACAGCGGCATGTGTGTAGGAGAGATGTACATAAAGTTATATAGATAATTAAGCAGACTGCACAGACCTTGCGGTCCCTAATATGCAGTCTCGACTTAATCCTAATAGAGAATTTACTACAAAGTGAAAAATAAAGACAGCAAAGAAGAAGCCTCTCTCCCTACCCACCATCTCAAAGGAGCAAAGGAAATCAAGCAACAACAGGTCTAGTGACCCTTCTAGGCTGCTTGTCCTCCAAAACACTGAGGATCAAGTGTCCAAACAGTGGTTTAGAGTGGGTAAGGGAACATTGGAAAGGGAACAAATGTCCGTGGCAGGATTAGGAAGTTAGTAGGGGACAGATGGGTTAGTAACTGAGGGGAGGATAAAATAAAGTTATTCATTTACAAATGCAGTCAGTCGCGGGTTTGATGCGAGATATTTGTCTAGGCGGAGTTTAAATGAATCAACGGTGCTGCAGTCTATAACGTCTCGGGAAGCCCATTCCACAAGTTGACAACTCGATTGAAGAAGAAATTCTTAGATTCGTGTGAGTTAAAAGATTTACCAATAAATTTGCAACCGTTTCCCCGCGTGTAATTAGATTGGTCGATAGTGAAGTACTTACTACAGTTCATATTGTCGATGCCTTTGATAATTTTGAACACTTGAATTAAGTCACCTCTTAATCTGCACTGGGTTAAAAGAAATAGATATAATTCTCTAAGACGCTCTTCGTATGGTTTGTTCTTTAGGCTAGGTATCATTTAGGTCACTCTACGTTGAACTCGTTCTAGCTTGTTTATATCTTTTTGGTAATAAGGGCACCAGGATTGAACGCAGTATTCCAGAAGAGGGCGGACTAATGAATTGTAAAGGGTTAGGATAACTTCTTTGGATTTATGCTCAAATGACCTGCCTATAAAGCCAATTATTTTGTTTGCCTTCTTAACAACTTCTGAACATTGTTGACTCGGTTTTAGGTTACTCGATATTGTTACTCCCAGATCGGTTTCTCTGTTTACATTCTTAAGCTGTGTGCCATTCATCAACTAGTTTGCTTTCTCATTTAGGTATCTGATATGTAGTACTTTACATTTATCCCCATTGAAATTTATTTGCTAAATTTGGGCCCAACATGACAATTTATCTAGATTGTGTTGCATATCGTCAACTTGATCTTTTGAGAGTACGCTATTTGCATTTTTTGTATCGTCAGCAAATTTTGAGATTATACAGGTGAGACCCTCATCTATGTCGTTGATGTAAATTAGAAAGAGAATTGGTCCTAGTACCGATCCCTGGGGTACCCCGCTACTTACATTGGTCAATTTAGATGCCTTACCGTTTATGACTACTCTTTACTTTCTGTCGCTGAGCCAATTTTCTATCCATTTCAACACACCGTCTTGTATTCCATGCGCTTTTAGTTTTAGCAGTAAACGTTTGTGGGGAACTTTGTCAAAGGCCTTTTGAAAATCAAGGTATATAATATCTACAGCTTTACTCTCACCGTAGAGGTTGAGGATATCGTGGAAGAAGTCTAAGAGGTTTGTTAAACAGGAACGTTTTTTTACGAAAGCCGTGTTGAGTATCTTTAAGTATGTTATTTTCCTCTAAGTGATTTACGAGTCTGTCTCTTATGACCGTTTCTAGCATTTTACATACAACTGAGGTTAAGCTAATTGGACGATAGTTACTCATGGGTAGGGATTTGCTGCCTTTTTTTAATATCGGTGTTACGTTGGCTAGCTTCCACTGATCAGGCATAGTTCCAGGCTGCAAGGATTAATTGAATAGAAATGTCAGTGGTTTGGAGAGCTCATCCTTAGCTTCCTTTAGAACTCTAGGCGAGATTGTATCAGGTCCAGGCGTTTTATTTACCTTGAGTTTATCTAAACAATTCAATACTTCTCTCTCTGTAACGGTGATATTGCTTAGAACATCTGAATTATCAATCTGAATCGGCGATGGTGTAGGGATATCACTGAGGTCTTCTGTTGTAAAAACTGATGCAAAGAAGGTATTGAGGGCATTACTCATTTGAACTTCGTCTTTGGTGTATTCTCCATTTTCATCGACTAACGGTCCAACAGTTGAAGTAACTACTTTTTTCTTTCTGATATAACTATAGAATTCTTTCGGGTTTGCTTTACTTTGATTCACAATATGTAACTCTAGGGTCTTTTCACTGTGCTTAATTAACTTTTTGGCTTTGCGTCGTAGCTCTACAAATTTCACAAGTTCTTAGTCATTTTGTGAGGATTTTAATCTATCATTAGCACATTTTTTAGCAAGCAGACAGTTTGAAATATCTTTATTCCACCATTTGGGCTTATTATTATGGCCTGGACGCCGTATTTTCGATGGTATGCAGTCTTGCACTGCCTTTAGGTAAGTGGTTTCGAATAACTTCCAAGATGTATTTATGCCGTTATTGTTAATTAAAAAGCTCCAGTCAGTTTCTTTAAACATAGCTCTAAGTTTATGAAAGTTTGCTTTCTTGAAATTAGGTACTTTTTCGATGCTACTATTTGGTTCGTTACTAGTAAACTTTAAAGTGAAAGATATTGTACGATGGTCGCTGTTACTGAATTCATCACCAACATTCAAATTCTCTATTAATTCTTCTTTTGTTGCAAGTACAATGTCAAGAACGTTATTACCACGGGTCGGCGTTCGAACAAATTGATAAAGCGAACTCTCTTGCAAGTTCGTATACAAGTCATGTACAGAGTGTGAAGTAAGAGTATCGCCCCACTTGGTCACAGGTAAATTAAAGTCGTCAAAAATTACAGTATCTTGTGAGTTACTTACATCTGCAATTTGTTCGTAAATTTCTTGGTCAGTTTGCACTGATTGAGCTGGAGATCTGTATATTAACGCAAGTATTATTTTTGTACCTTTATTATTCTTTATTAGCACAAAAGATGTGTCGACGTTCACAATTTGAGGTTTTGACAAGAGGGTCGGGTTAAGACTTTCTTTGATATAAAGTAAAACGCCACCTCCATTTCTATTTATTCGGCTTTTCTCAAACATTACATAACCGGGAAGTGAATATTCTGCTAAAAAGTCTCTATCTTCTGTATTGAGCCAAAATTCTGTTATGCCAATCACATCATAATTTTCTGTAAACACTAGCTCCTCTAAATCTGAAAATTTATTGCGCATGCTACGAGCGTTTGCATAGAAAACCTTTAAATTTGTTATTTTAGAACTCACGGAACGCTCTTCAATAATATTTTTGGTTCTTGTCGGATCTACATTTATGTTCATGGCTGTCCTCGGTCCTCGCTGTCTTCGATCCTTATCGCTGGTGGTCCTCGGTTGCCTCTGTTTTTTGTTCGGCGTTAGATGATTTATGTCACTACTGCTTCTTCTTGGATGGCGTTTTTTGATCCATGGCTGCGGACTGCTTCGTGTAGGAGACGACCCATGCGTGCTGAACTCACAGGGTTTAGATGAGTGCCATCCTTGCGGAACAGAGTAGGCTGGTTATAGAAATTATCCCAGAGGTTGATGAATTCAACTTCTTCCTTCAGACACAAATATTTTAGTCGGCTATTTGTTCTGAAGGTCTTGTCGTAGAATTTGTCAGGTGCGTCGAGCTTGGGGAGAATGCCTGAGATGATGATATTCCTTGACTTGTTTTTGTAGTGCTGGATCATCTTGCGATATTTCTCCATCAACTTTTCGGATCTGGTGCGCATGACGTCATTTGAACCAGCATGGATGACAAAAAGGGTATTTTCATTTGCATCCTTTGTGGTATCTTCGAAGGCTTCCACAATGTCGTCCAGTCCAGCTCCTGGGATGCAAAATCTTTTTCGTCGATTTGGGACTCTGTCACAGAACTCTTCAACCTGTCCTCGTAGGATGGAATCCCCAA
The DNA here is from genome assembly GCA_037953745.1 of Lithodes maja. NCBI lineage: Eukaryota > Metazoa > Arthropoda > Malacostraca > Decapoda > Lithodidae > Lithodes > Lithodes maja. Next base: position 75,417 of record JBAKBP010004003.1, read on the forward strand.
CGAGCCTGGTCTCTTCTGGTTCGTCTTCTATCTCTACCAAGATCTCAAATCTGTTTGACATTGTGACTGGTAGATGAGACCTTTTCTGCGTTGGCCGTGCACCGTTCCTCACTGGTGTAAATCCGGAAACCTGTGGTGGCGAGACTCTGCGTACAGGTTGGGGAGAGGAGTGGTCAGAATGGGGGCGAGGGGTTGGTACTGTTCGTACTGTCCGATCTTAGGTTGGCATGACATTTATTTGGGGAAAGAAAGCCCTCAGCAGAATGAGAACATTTCTACTTGGAAATTCATAGTAAAGTACAAAGTTGTTGTTGTTGTTGGTGTTCCCCAGGCCGTCTAACCAAACAGCACCAAGGTCCCGAGCAAGGTCAAGGCCATAACCAAGCACCCCCACAGAACCCTCTCAACTTTACCACTAAGAAAGCCAAGGTGACCGAAGCCGCTCCCAGGCGAGGGGCTGAGAAGAGTGTGGAAACACCCGGGACACCAAATCCCCACCCACGGCCCTGTGCCCCTTAACAATTATGAAGGAAAAGTTGAGGGGCAAGGAGAGAAAAATTTGTTGCTTTTGCTCCCAATCTGCCAACCTCTAAGTTGGCAATAGAGAGGTCAATCCACGGAAGAGACGCCGCCACTTGAGATCTAGAAAATATATAAGCGAAAGGAACAGTCAGAGTAAGCTATGGGAATACTGTATAGCCTAATACTGGTTCTTGACCTAACTCAAAATTATTTTTGTTTTACTTATATTACTCCAACCTTCTCGAAATGAATTCCTAGCCTCCTTTTAAATGAGTCAATTGTATTACATTCTACACTTTCTCTGGCAATTTGTTCCACTCGTTGAAGACACCATAGGGAAAGAAATACTTTGCGAAATCGTGATTCGCACTTCTGGTTATTAATGTCATTCCATTTCCGTGATTTTATGAACTATTATTGATTTTGAACAGTGACGCTTCAACATTTTGTAAAAAACCTTTGATATCTTGAAACACTTGATTAAATTCTAATAGAACTCCCTATCCAGAGACCATCCACCCAAACATTAAATAAAACGTGAATGAAGACATTGTTATATAGTACATACTGTATGGTTGTATGTTTACCTATATGAGTTTTATAACTCTACTTTTATATATACATGTGATTACTTTGATTATATGCTCTACAACTGTTAATACTTATACTGGTTATCATATTATACATTCATTACATTGACCATTGTATGTCATTTGAGAAGGTTTTTGATGAGCCATGAATACCTAACAAACCCTTCCTGTGGTGTCTGAATTATCATACCGTGACTTCTTCTTCCCATGTTATAATTATATGTTCCACGTGGAGTCTGTTACTGGGGAGCAACTTCGATGACCTGTCATTATCAGGGCACGTCTCTCTTAACAAACCATTGCATCGATTGGATAGATATTTTGTAAGCTATGTACTGAAATGTTTTAAGTCATTTCGGGGCATTCACCGATGTGATAAATATGGCATATGACATTGATGTAGGACTGACTGAATAACACTATCTCAAAGATCACTGATGACACAAGAATAGGAAACTCAGTATTCACCGAAAAAAGACAGAAATGAGCTGCACTCATATGTAAATATAATAGTTGAGTGATCAGAAAAATGGCAGATGCCATTCAATGTCGACAATAGTCAGGTCTTACAAATAGGTAATAAACTAAACAAATATATAAACACAAGATCTACCAAGAAAAAGACCTGGGGAGTCTAATATCTGAACACTTTAATACCACAGATCAATGTGTAACAGCTGCGAACAAGACCAATAGAGCATTGGGATATATAAAAAGGCATTTTACTTTTCAAGTGGAGAACAATGTAGTATCATTATTTAAAAGCACAATGAGGCCCCATCTCGAATATGCCGTGCAATATTGGTCACTATATCTAAACAAGGACATTGAGAAACTCTAGTCAGTGTAAACTAGAGCAAACAAAGTTGATACCCTCACTGAAAAATATATCATATCATGAAAGATTAAACATATTCAATTTGTATTCACTTATACAAAATTGCAAGGTCAATAAAATGGTTCAACTTGCATAGTAAAATATCTTATTTCATGTGCCGTTATGTTTTTCTCTGATGTAGTTGTATTGGTTCCATCAACCAGTAGACCATTTCAACCAGTAGCTCTCAACCAGTGCCAAATTAACCCAGACCAACCAAACCAGTGCCAAAATATAGTACTAACCTAACCTAACCTTACCTAACCGTATTGGTTGATTTGGTACTGGTTGAGAGCTACTGGTTGAAACGGTGTACTGGTTGAAGTGACCGGTCACCAGTTGTATAATCTTCCTTAGTAAAGATGGAACACAAATGTTAATATACAAATATGCTATGTTATTGTCGCCTATTACTTTCTGGTTTTGTTAATTAGCGGTCCTATTCCAGTTTAATCTATTACTATTAATGTAATCATAACATTGTTTTGGATATTTAATTTTCATAATTATGTTTTTCTTGACTTGTTTCTACTTATTTGTATATATACAGTATAGCTTAAGTCTTCATTATTTATGGCATTTTTGCTAAGTTTACGCAATGTATTTATTAACGCCTTACTGATATTCTTATTGGAAGAGAGAGAGAGAGAGAGAGAGATATAGGCTAAAACAATTAAAGGAGGCGATAAAGAAGAATGAGAAGAAGACAATTTAATAACAGCCGAGAATGTGGGTCACGGGGAACTACTAATGGTGTGACGCATGTCGAGTATGAGCATGCTGTACAGAACGCCCAGTCAGGCCCCACTCTCGCTAGGATCGTCAGGGCAGGAACTTTGGCTGTAGTCTGTGTAGAGTTTCCTAACTCAGTTTATGTGAACCGTTGTACTATAAGTATTATCATTATGTATTTTGTTTTCTTCTAAGTCAACGAGTTCTATTTTATATCATTAGATATAAGTATTGTGTGTGGGACTTGTATGTAATGATGAGAGGAGGGATATTACGTGGCGTGGGGTCGGTGAGTGCGCCACGCGGGCCGGTAGGCCTAATTCCCTCCTCCCTTCCTCCCTTTCAGCGCGTGGGAAGTTCTTTGTCAATCCCAGATTGAGAGAATATGACGTCATGATTGCCAGTGGGCGGTCCTTAGTGTTGCCGTTATGCTCGCTACGGGGCCGAGTATAAAAAGGGAGGTCTCGCCATTTTTAGATCAGAACTCATCAGGCAGAGCGACTTCTTATATCCCTTGCAACTATATATATATTCTTCCGACTGATGTGAACTTTCCCTACTCTCTGTACCGCCTACCTTCTTCTTCTGAACCCTTTTTAACCTCAATGACCCCTTTGGTGCAGATTTAGTCAGCCAAAGTATTATCGCTTGAGTTCTCACGAGATAAGTGCCTGTTAGATAGCCTATTTTTGGAAGGGTTAACTAGAATAGGATTGATTGATGTTTGTTGCACTCGTATATGCATTTCCCTGTGTGCGATTATTCATGTTCCTGTTTTCTGCTGGTTTAGGCAATGCTAGACTGGGATAGGGTTTCTGAGTTGTGATTTCCTATGAGTACTAGGTTGCGGTTGAACCAGTACAATTGCAACGGAGACGTGGAACGCCTAGGTGGTCTTTCTGACTGTGTACCGTGGGAGTTTAGCACTGTGTTGCGAGTGAGGGCTTTTGCCTGTGCCACCCAACACTGTGCTATCTCATTTGCTTGACTTTGAGAGGATCGCCAGGAGAGAACCAGATACTAGTGATCTGGATCTCTCAAGAGAGCATCCCGTCAATTACCGTAATTTGGCCGCACAGTCTTAAGGACCTCGCTAGGCTACGAGCCGCTTGCTCAGCCATTGTCTCTTAACCTTAGATATCCCAGCTAGACTTTGCTCGACCAGCAGATACAGTATAGTATTGAAGCTTCTCCTTATGTATATTATTGTTTAAGCACTATTGATTTCATGTGTGGCACGCTTAGCTACTTCAGAGATTAGTGGCCCACGAGCACAATCTTAGTAGGCTATTGCCAGTGCATTGTCGGAGTACTTCTTCTTAATGTTTGCCATATCCTATTGCTTATTCTTATACTTCTTCTTATGTCAATTTAAAGCCTTTAATTACCAGTGAGTTATTCATTAAATTGCTGTTCAAAATCCGATACTTACTTCTTATGAGTATTCGAGAAGCATCTAACTTATCAGAAGATTCCTTGCTTGATGCTCGAGGACTATTGTTTAACGTAACGTAATAGTGCCGATCCGAAGTAGAGGGTGGAGGACTTCTTAAGTTCTTAGTTCAAGGGTGGATTACTTCGGCTTCGGCCAACACTATTCTTTAGTGTTGTAGTACTTTCTTCTTTGTTTGATTGTTGACCAGACTAGATAACTCCCGTCTTGTTATTAGTCTGTTGTGTGAAACGCTAGTACCGAGTTCTTGTATACCCCGTTATAGCAGATAGAACTCTGGAGGGTAGTGGCGTTTTTTGTTCGGCTGGCAGTACTCTGGGGTTGGGATCGTGTGTTTCCGTTGTGGCAGCGAGCCATACTCGAGTCCTGTGTAAGAGCCCTAGTGTACCCGAGTGCCCGGTCGTAACAAATGGCGACCTTGCTTAGGATTTTGTGAACAGTATAATTTTTTGCAGAGTTGTACAACATTTGTTTGTTGGTACTTTAGCGTACATATTGAAGAATATTTTTTTTTTGTAAGGCAATTAGGAGAGCATTTAAGAGACTCCAGTTAATTTAGTAATTAGTGCTTACATAAGGGAGTTTAACACTTTTGTCTCGAGAATTTTTTGTGAACTTCAGTATGTCGTGCCCTAGTATTGACGAGGAGCGAGAGATGCCAGTTGAAGAGGTGCCGTTAGTAATCAGTGAGGAGGATGCTAGAGTTTTTGTGAGTAAGCGGTACCACGTGACGGAGGAGAGGTTGACTGGGGTGAATATTTATGGCTTGCACCTGATAGCCAAGGTTTTGGGTCTATCCAATGTAGGAGGGATGTCCAAGGGGGAGCTGATTTCCTGGGTGTTGCGTGGGCGACATGGGGTTTCGGAGGAGAGGGCGTTTGGGGGGGTTCCTCCCCAGATCCCCTCTCACTCGACTCTCACAGTGCCGTCCACTCAGTTGCCGGAGGTTAGCACTCTCCCACAGAGGGATGAGAATTGGAAGATTGGAGTGCCCTCGGGCGGTGCGTATGGTGGTTCCCCAGTTTTTGCCCCCCCTCCTTCAGTAGTGGCAGCTCCCTCTTCCTGCCTGTCTCCAGATATGATATTTAGACTTGAGCTTGCTAAAATTGAGGCTGAGTCTAGGAAGCAGGAGAATGAGACTAGGAGGCATGAGATTGAGGTTAGGAGGCACGAGGCTGAGCTTAGGTACGACTCAGAGAAATATTGTGCTCAAATAGATTTAGATAAGACTCGTGCAGAGTCGACAGGGATTCGGATGGGCCGTGAGGGCCAAGTAAGAGAACAGTCCTTGTCCCACTTAGTCAAGTTGGTGCCGGCATTTAGTGAAACTGAAGTCACAGAATTTTTTAATCGTTTTGAGAAGAAGTGTAGGGAGCATAATTGGCCTGAAGAGAAGTGGGCAGCTCTGGTCTCCTCAAGACTTACGGGTAAGGGTCTGAAGGCTTATGATGCACTGCCTTTAGAGTCTTGCATTGACTACCCAGTATTGAAGAGAGCTGTCCTACGGGCATACGAGTTGCAACCAGAAACATATCGATTGAAGTTTCGGGGTGTTACGAAGACTAGGGAGGCGACCTTTCTTGAACATGCCCGGGACTTAAAAGATGCACTTGCTAACTGGACACGTTCTGAGAAAGCTGAGACGGCCGAACAGTTGACTGAGCTGTTTCTGCTCGAGCAGTTTTATAAGTGTACTGGTGCAGATATGACTTTAACTATTAAAGAAAAGAACCCTAAAACTCTACAGGAGGCAGCTGAGATGGCTGACCTCCGGCTATCATTAATTCGTGGGTGCGGGTCTGCCCAGCGTAGTGAGGCAGGTAACAAGGGGCGTGACACCCCACCCCCCCGAGTTAGTGATATACATTATGCAAACAAGTACAAGAGCTATGATACCAAGACTGACCACAAGACTAACACCGTCCCATTTAAGAAGGGGCCGGGCCCTTCCCAGTACCAAGGGAAGCCCAGAGGGGAGTTGGAGTGTTATCTTTGTCATGAAAAGGGGCACTTTGCAAGAGTCTGTCCTAGCAAACCACCTACAGCAGCTGTGTCTTTGGCCTGCAACATTGGTGTGTCTCCGAAGTCTTCTGAGTTTGCCCGGGGCAGTTCGTCAGAGGCTGAGGCACAGCCAATGCAGAAACACCTGAGAGGCTCGAACCCTGCTCAGGATGTTTTTTGCGACCATAGAGGACGGGGTTGCGTGATGTGGGCGGGGCGCAAGCATGGAGTAGAGGTCTTGCGTGATACAGGTGCTTCCCAGACTCTGATGAACAATTTGACTGGCTACCCTATAAATGCGGCTCGGGTGGTAGTGGTGCAGGGTATTAATGCAACTCGGTCATACCCGCTGGTGCGGTTGGAGTTGGAGGTGGATGGTGTGGCACGTGAATTGGATGTTGGGATTGTGGAGAAACTGCCAGTGGAGGGCGTCGACCTTCTTCTCGGCAACGACTTTGCAATGCCCGCTTCTGAGGTTCTACCCTTAGTCGTTGCCGAGAGGACGGCCGACGTGAGTAGGGAAGAGCAAGAGTGGGTCGAGCGGTGCCAGACACAACCCATGGCGTGTGTTGTCACCCGAGCTCGGGCAGATAAAGTGTCACAGCCTAGTCCTCCGTCTTCAGACCAGCAGAGGAACGATCAACAGGAGGAGGCTAAAGCTGGAGTTGGTTTTAAGAGTTTTGACTCGGCGGCTCTCCTGGGTGATTTAGTATTGGCACCTATGTTGGAGTCTGGAGAGGCCCCAGGACCTGTCACAGTTAGTGAGGAGGTAGGGCCGGAAGAGACTCCGGGGCAGCAACGTTGCACACGGAGAGAAAAAAGGGTTGCTCAGTTTGATATTGGGGAAGGACTTGGGTTGCTTCGGAAGCATCTAGACAGGTTGGTTCCCTCAGATATTTGTAAACTGCAGTTGGAGGATCCGGAAGTTCAGAAGTGTGGTAATGGTGCTGTCGAGATTAAACACGAGGACGGGGAAGCATGTCATGTGAACCTGTTGGAGGAGTTTGTGAGGCAACCACCTGAGCAGCCTACTGTCCCTGCGTTGGTCTGCCGCGGCCAAGGTGGAGAAGGAGAGGGGGGCAGTAGGGCACAGGTGGAGGAGAGTAGGGATTGTCATGTCTCGGCGAAGCAGTGGGCGGGGGACACGAGTCTGGTGGCTGTGGAAGCGCTAGAGCACCTGTCTGAGCAGCAGTGTGCAGCACTCCAGCACCAGCTCGGTTCATACCCCACTGGTCGTGCCGAGCCCCTGAGTCTCACAACTCGGGCGGTGCGAGATGTTCCGCAGGCAGGTCATGTGACTGTTAAAAGACCGTTAGCCTCGTTGTTTCGGTGGTTTAAGGTGGGCGACGAGGCCTTGGCATGGTTGCCAGGTCAGGGTCGACCCATGGCTGCCAAGGGTGGTGGTCAAAAGGAGGACATTGAGCAGATTGGTAGGGTCGGCTGTGGTATCGCAGTGCCCGGTCGTCACATAGCCTCCCAATGCTGCTCTAGTCTAATGCAACAGCCCTACCACAGACCGACTGTATCTGGCCATGTCGCTAAAAGCGGTGATGCTGCGCAGGCAGATGTCGTCACAAGGAATGCGGGGGTGCGCATGTACGGTATCGGCGGGGAAGCCTTAGCAATAATGAACTGTGGGAGTGACTGCACGGGTGGTACTGATTGTCCCTCTCATGACCTGGCTGTTCTAGGGACGAAGGTGGAGTAGGAGGGAGACTACAGGTTAGAAGCTGCGGTCTCGGCTGGGTTGTGGGAGGGCACTAGGCATGTTGTTCGTGGAGACAGTGCAAGGCAGTTATTTACTAGGCTATGGCAGTACTTTCGCATGTTTGTTGCTTCTCCAGGCCTGAGGTACGGGGTAGAATCCGACATGCAGGCTGGAGATAGTGCAAGGCTCAGTTTAATTCCCTGCCGTATAAATCCTGCTCGACAGCCTATGGTGCAAGCAGAGCTGGATTACGTGTGGACGAAGGATCTGAGGGATAAGGAATGTCGTGAGTGGTCGTTGCGTGTAACTTTGTCCGAGCGCGCTAAAGAGGTATGTGGTTTTGTTGTGGACGGGAGTACCTACCAGTGCAATGTTGTGCCTGACGGACTTAAGAATGCACCAGCAACGTGTCAGAGCCTGATGAATGAAAGTGAAAAGGACAATGATGCGCTGGGGCATTTCGAGATCTATGTTCCAGCCTATGGTCCGGTCGGTGTAGTTTACCCAGATCATTACCCTCTCAAGATCTTGGACCCGTTTCACAATCGGAATATGAGGCTGACCAGGTGGTCACTAAGGTTATTGGTATATAACCTGGACATAAGCCATATTGCCGGTTGTGACAACGAGGTTGCATGTGGTCGTTCAGGGGTATATGATCCTGGGTAAATTGACACACGGGTAGCCTCCTGCTTTGGTTTGAGTAGTATGTTGCGCTTGGTGCTTGTTGGCTCGCGGTTGTAGCCCAGCGTATTGGGTCGTAAAGCAGGAGTTGAGCGTTTGGTATAGAAGAAAAATAGGCTGCCCTTATAGTGCAGCCGGAAAAAACATATTAAAATATAAAAATCATATAAAAACTCTTTCTTTTTGATGAAGATAATTGTATAAGTTTGTCATAGCCTATAAAGTGTTTGAGTAGTCCACGAACTATCAAACGGCTGAGCTGTTGTAAGCTCGCTCTGGGAGCATGATATTATGTCTTTTACTATTGTTGGGAGGAGTTATGAAATGTGATTTTTTTTTTTTTTTTTTATAAGATGTGTTTTAGTGATAAACTCAGCGTTGTTTTAGTGCCATGCGGTCGCTGGGTGTGAGGGGTTTGATGGGGTTCTGTATATCAGATTTTAGCTCAGGGTTGAGCAAGTAAAATCTTGGGGGAGGTGTGACGCATGTCGAGTATGAGCATGCTGTACAGAACGCCCAGTCAGGCCCCACCCTCGCTAGGATCGTCAGGGCAGGAACTTTGGCTGTAGTCTGTGTAGAGTTTCCTAACTCAGTTTATGTGAACCGTTGTACTATAAGTATTATCATTATGTATTTTGTTTTCTTCTAAGTCAACGAGTTCTATTTTATATCATTAGATATAAGTATTGTGTGTGGGATTTATATATATATAATGATGCGAAGAGAGAGAGAGTTATGTAACGGAGGACAGTGTGCGCGCCACGAGGTGTGTAGGCCTCACTCCCTCCTCCCTCCTTCCCCCCTCCCTCCCCCCTCATCAAGAGCGTGGGAATCCTTTGTCAATCCCAGATTGAGAGAGCGAATGTGACGTCATGATTGCCGTTATGCTCGCTACGGGGCCGAGTATAAAAAGGGAGGTCTCGCCATTTTTAGATCAGAACTCATCAGGCAAAGCGACCTCTCATATCCCTTGCAACTATCCATATTCTTCCGACTGATGTGAACTTTCTCTACTCTCTGAACAGCCTACCTTCTTCTCTTCTCGTCCCTGTTTATAACCTCAATGACCCCTTTGGTGCAGATTTAGTCAGCCAAAGTATTATCGCTTGAGTTCTCACGAGATAAGTGCCTGTTAGATAGCCTATTTTGGAAGGGTTAACTAGAATAGGATTGATTGATGTTTGTTGCACTCGTATATGTATTTCCCTGTGTACTATTATTCATGTTCCTGTTTTCTGCTGGTTTAGGTAATGCTAGACTGGGATAGGGTTCCTCGAGTTGTGATTTCCTATGAGTGCTAGGTTGGTTGAACCAGCACAATTGCAACGGAGACGTGGGAAGCCTAGGGGGTCTTTTTGATTGTGTACCGTGGGAGTTTAGCACTGTGTTGCGAGTGAGGGCTTTTGCCTGTGCCACCCAACACTGTGCTATCTCATTTGCTTGACTTTGAGAGGATCGCCAGGAGAGAACCAGATACTAGTGATCTGGATCTCTCAAGAGAGCATCCCGTCAATTACCGTAATTTGGCCGCACAGTCTTAAGGACCTCGCTAGGCTACGAGCCGCTTGCTCAGCCATTGTCTCTTAACCTTAGATATCCCAGCTAGACTTTGCTCGACCAGCAGATACAGCATAGTATTGAAGCTTCTCCTTATGTATATTATTGTTTAAGCACTATTGATTTCATGTGTGGCACGCTTAGCTACTTCAGAGATTAGTGGCCCACGAGCACAATCTTAGTAGGCTATTGCCAGTGCATTGTCGGAGTACTTCTTCTTAATGTTTGCCATATCCTATTGCTTATTCTTATAATTCTTCTTATGTCAATTTAAAGCCTTTAATTACCAGTGAGTTATTCATTAAATTGCTGTTCAAAATCCGATACTTACTTCTTACGAGTATTCGAGAAGCATCTAACTTTATCAGAAGATTCCTTGCTTGATGCTCGAGGACTATTGTTTAACGTAACGTAATAGTGCCGATCCGAAGTAGAGGGTGGAGGACTTCTTAAGTTCTTAGTTCAAGGGTGGATTACTTCGGCTTCGGCCAACACTATTCTTTAGTGTTGTAGTACTTTCTTCTTTGTTTGATTGTTGACCAGACTAGATAACTCCCGTCTTGTTATTAGTCTGTTGTGTGAAACGCTAGTACCGAGTTCTTGTATACCCCGTTATAGCAGATAGAACTCTGGAGGGTAGTGGCGTTTTTTGTTCGGCTGGCAGTACTCTGGGGTTGGGATCGTGTGTTTCCGTTGTGGCAGCGAGCCATACTCGAGTCCTGTGTAAGAGCCCTAGTGTACCTGAGTGCCCGGTCGTAACAGTCCAAACAGTGGTTTAGAGTGGGTAAGGGAACATTGGAAAAGGAACTACTGCCCAGCCACTAACGTGGCAGGACTAGGAAGTTAGTAGGGGACATATGGGTTAGTAACTGAGGGGAGGATAAAATAAAGTTATTCATTTACAAACGCAGTCAGTCGCGGGTTTGATGCGAGATATTTGTCTAGGCGGAATTTAAATGAATCAACGGTGCTGCAGTCTATAACGTCTCGGGGAAGCCCATTCCACAAGTTGACAACTCGATTGAAGAAGAAATTCTTAGATTCGTGTGAGTTAAAAGATTTACCAATAATTTTGCAACCGTTTCCCCGCGTGTAATTAGATTGGTCGATAGTGAAGTACTTACTACAGTTCATATTGTCGATGCCTTTGATGATTTTGAACACTTGAATTAAGTCACCTCTTAATCTGCGCTGGGTTAAAGGAAATAGATTTAATTCTCTAAGACGCTCTTCGTATGGTTTGTTCTTTATGCTAGGTATCATTTTGGTAACTCTACGTTGAACTCGTTCTAGCTTGTTTATGTCTTTTTGGTAATAAGGGCACCAGCATTGAACGCAGTATTCCAGAAGAGGGCGGACTAAGGAATTGTAAAGGGTTAGGATTACGTCTTTGGATTTATGCTCAAATGATCTGCCTATAAAGCCAATTATTTTGTTTGCCTTCTTAACAACTTCTGAACATTGTTGACTCGGTTTTAGGTTACTCGATATTGTTACTCCCAGATCGGTTTCTCTGTTTACATTCTTAAGCTGAGTGCCATTCATCGAATAGTTTGCTTTCTCATTTAGGTATCCGATATGTAGTACTTTACATTTATCCGCATTGAAACTCATTTGCCAAATTTGGGCCCAATGTGACAATTTATCTAGATTGTGTTGCATATCGTCAACTTGATCTTTTGAGAGTACGCTATTTGCAATTTTTGTATCGTCGGCAAATTTTGAGATTGTACAGGTGAGACCCTCATCTATGTCGTTGATGTAAATTAGAAAGAAAATTGGTCCTAGTACCGATCCCTGGGGTACCCCGCTACTTACATTGGTCCATTTAGATGCCTTACCGTTTATGACTACTCTTTGCTTTCTGTCGCTGAGCCAATTTTCTATCCATTTCAACACACCGTCTTGTATTCCATGCGCTTTAATTTTAGCAGTAAACGTTTGTGGGGAACTTTGTCAAAGGCCTTTTGAAAATCAAGGTATATAATATCTACAGCTTTACTCTCATCGTAGAGGTTGAGGATATCGTGGAAGAAGTCTAAGAGGTTTGTTAAACAGGAACGTTTTTTACGAAAGCCGTGTTGAGTATCTTTAAGTATGTTATTTTCCTCTAAGTGATTTACGAGTCTGTCTCTTATGACCGTTTCTAGCATTTTACATACAACTGAGGTTAAGCTAATTGGACGATAGTTACTGGGTAGGGATTTGCTGCCTTTTTTGAATATCGGTGTTATGTTGGCTATCTTCCACTGATCAGGCATAGTTCCAGACTGCAAGGATTTATTGAATAGTAATGTCAGTGGTTTGGAGAGCTCATCCTTAGCTTCCTTTAGAACTCTAGGCGAGATTGTATCAGGTCCAGGCGTTTTATTTACCTTGAGTTTATCTAAACAATTCAATACTTTTCTCTCTGTAACGGTGATATTGCTTAGAACATCTGAATTATCAATCTGAATCGGCGATGGTGTAGGGATATCACTGAGGTCTTCTGTTGTAAAAACTGATGCAAAGAAGGTATTGAGGGCATTACTCATTTGTACTTCGTCTTTGGTGTATTCTCCATTTTCATCGACTAACGGTCCAACAGTTGAAGTAACTACTTTTTTCTTTCTGATATAACTATAGAATTCTTTCGGGTTTGTTTTACTTTGATTCGCAATATGTAACTCAAGGGTCTTTTTACTTTGCTTAATTAACTTTTTGGCTTTGCGTCGTGGCAATGTGGCCAAAATGGCTTCAGAGGCAAGATATAACAACCTCCCACCTCATAAGATGAAGGAATACTGCCTCTCCCAGCATGTGGGGGCTTGGATAGAAGCTGAGAAGTGTTGCCAAAATCTTAGAGCAGCGCTCAAACATCGTGGTACCAGGTACTGCCTGATAATGGCAGTTACAAGGATCGTATATTACTGACGGCTGGTAGCCGTCGCTGGGACTGGGGAGTGATTTATCTACTGACGGCTCTCTGCCATCGCTGGTACTAAGCGGGTTATATTAGGTAATAATTATAAGAGGAAAATATTTGCACAACTGATTAGCGGATGCGTGAAATAGTAGGGCTCCCACAAACCGACTGGGAAGTCACTCACTCACTAGATCCCACCGAAACAGACCAACTATCTCTCTCTCTACATACCATTACCACGCTAGTAATAACCTCATCGTCTAGTTCCACCAAAACATTGATCATCTATTATCACTCTCATCATGTCGTAAGTTAAGAGGCCCCCTTCAGTCATCTATATTCATCCCTATTCATCAAATAAGTTCCACTCACTTGCTCTTGCACTCAACATCATCGCCATCTTGTTACCCTTGTGTACCACCAAATTTCACCATAGCTATCGACCACACACCAATGTCCAGATAAAGCTTTGCATTATTTGATTATCAATATCTATACTTTTCACTTAAGTAATATCGATAAGGAATAACCACATAATATTTGGTCCTTCGCGGTATATTGAGTTGTGGCGGCGCAGTTTGTTGTGATATTGTTTTGTCTGTTGGCGGCCGTAAGGGTGTTACTGTGTTGTCTGTTGGCGGCCGCAAAGTGCCCCACAGATTCATGAACCCCAAAATGCCCCCCACCCCACTACTCACCTACTCGCTCCTGCAATGATCATACCAGCCAGTACTATACCCCACTACCACAAAATGTGAGTACCAGTATGATGCCCCGTCCCCGCTACTCTGATGTTCTCACCATGCCTCTTGGCATGCTTCCAGAGCACATTAACATAGTGCCAGTCGCCAATGTCTCTGAGCATCCCCTCACTTTAACAAAATGTCTCATCACAACAATCCGTGTTCTTCAGAGCTCTCTCGGTGCATACCCCCACTTACAGTGAATGTGTGGCACTTGCTTTTCAACACAAACCCACTCCAATTCGTTCCAGCTTTCCAATCCAAGAATTAACAAATGTTCTCAGTCTTTCTTCTACTCAACAAGAAAGCTTTGGAAAAATCTCCCTCAATCAATCTTTCGTTCATACTTTGACTTCGACTTAGATTGGTTTTAACATTGTGTGTCCAGGGATTTTGACTCCAACGATCCTTGAATTTGGCTCTCAGACTTTGGGAGAGATACTCGTTACAAGCATCATTGCCTTTTTGTTTTCTTTATACACTTAGAGAAAGAAAATAGTTTCGCCCCAAGAACCTCTCCTAGAAGCCTGGGAAAGCAATAACCCCTCCCTCTGGCTACCTGTAAATCTATTCAAAACAGCTCAAAGAATAAGAGACTATTTATTCACAGACTTAGGAAACCTAATCATAGATCCGCCCAATATGATGAAGTCATGGCAAGTTTGCACTCGGGAAATGGCATCCATTTGGGAGATAAGAAACTACTAGCCTTTATTAATCTCGCATACAGGACCCTCCATCCTGCAGCTGCAGCAAAGCGCACCAATGACTCTTGTCTACCCTGTGCCCATGGGGGGGGGGGGCATCACCATCCCTGAACGCGTTTTCGGAACCTACGCTACCCTACTCTCAACCCACCATCTTGCATCTCAACCCACTTTTACAGATAAACAATCACATATAACTCACATACATCAAGACACGTTTGCATCCATTATAGAGATATCAAGAACTTCACAAAGACACCCCCTGACAATAAGTCGTTGTTAACTTGCCATTAAAAAGTATATTGCAACCAAAATAAATGTATAGGTCCTTTCACAATCATCTGCCTTCCCAACCCATTCCAAGTATTGGTCAACTATCATGGAGAAGCCAGCATTTATAGTAACCGAGTAGCTCAACCTTATGACTCTGTTCTGAATTCTAAGCCTAACCCAACCCATCCAGAAATCCCTTCTGAACCTCCTCCTGTTCAGTATCTATAGTTTCCTATCCAAACTCTAACTCCCCACCTCCGTCACAGAGCGCCATATGAAGGCCAAGTTCATTTTTCATAGTCTTTATTATTGTATATGTAAAGGTAAAGTTATGGTATATAATTCAAATAGTCTCTTTAATTGATAAAATGGCCAAAACTATGATATTTCATGTAAATGTTCTTGTATTCCTTCTCATAATGATTCAAGTCTTCAAACGAATTGTTTTGGTTTGACACCCTGCTCTGCCACCACCTTCTCGACCACCAAAAACACTCATTCTCCTCCACCCCCACAAAACGCCACCAAAACTAACACAACTATCATTAAATCAGGCTGCCTTTCTGCCCCCCACCAGGTTAGGTTTAGAACATTGTAATTTTGCGACCTCACAGGTCAATGTCAACCCCAGCCTCAGATCAAAGGTCACCAGTTAGCCTACAAGCATAGCAGCTGTAACACCTCTACCTTCACCGCCCAGCAGACTCTCCTACCCTACCACCAAGATGATCTATGTCCGTTATGTAATTTGGCACCACTGAATCAAAGCAGAGGTTGAGCAACCCCCACCAACTGCGCAAGATTTCTTCTGGATTACCCCAACAACACCCATCTCTTCGTCGCCAGGAGATCGTGGGAACCAAACGACACCACCAGGGGGTGGTATTGAATGTTGCAGCACCTCACCCGCTACTCGATCAGCTAATAAAAGCAAACACAAGACAAACAGACTCAAAGTACGGGGCCATGAATTTCAAAATAGCGATGGAAGGGATATGCCAGAACCTGAAACGGCCTGCAAGATTGCAATGATTGCCACCGGGCCTGCAAGCACCTCCAACAAACCCGGGCCACCACTACCAGCATTGTCAACGCCCTTGCCGTTCATCACACCCTTTGTGAACTCCCTACTTCCTGATATCCCAATGCCATTGAAGAAGGGCATTAGTCTGCCTGAAACCCCAATGAAGAAGGACAATAGTTACCCAGAATAAACCAGTCTCCCCCATATAAAACAGAAGAGGACAGTCTCCCCTCTATAGCTAACCAGTAGAAAACAATATTTTCTACTACCTGACCCACCTCATGTTTGTCCGTCACTTAACATCTCCAAAGTAGAAGGAACTACAGTACATTCGGCCCCATTATAATGACAACTCCTATCCGTCTTCCCCGGAAGCCGAACCCCAGAGATGAGCACCAGAAACAGGGAAGAGGCTAGGATGAGGCGATTACCCAGCAGCTCAGCTCCAGCGCTTACCCATGCTTACCGAGGTGGAATAACCAGTTTTGCTTACCCAGGTCATTGGCGCAATACTGCTTACCCAGGTTACTGTGACCTTACTGTTACACTGCCCCACAACACCTTCACCAGTACCGCCACCAGCCCAGCAGAAAGAAAGCTAGAACTACCAACTCAGACGACCCCAGAGAACATGATGAGGAGGCAAGAGAACCAGAACCTACCTGAGACACCTAGAAACAAACTTGCTGAGATAGTGGCGAATTGTCTTTACACTAATATTGTTGTTCTCCATCTTTGAGTTCACTACTAAATATTCAACATCATCAGTACACATGTGTATCCCTTGCATATATATGTATGAATGTATACAGTATATGCAATATGTATTATATATCTCTCAATCTCCATTACTAAAGCCATATATTTCTATATTAACGTCTGAACCTAATAATAACAAAACACAAAAACATTAAATGCCGTGGCCGTTTATTTTGTTCTAGTCCTTATCCTCCAGTTACATAAGATGGATTTCACCCCTAAGAGGTTATTAATTACAGATCCCACATTCGTGGCCTTTTTATAAATATTCATAAATAAATAGTATTATACACAAAAACTTTGTTGTTATTCCATTCTTCTTTTCATTCAATGAGCTATATGTATCTTGCAAATTCATAGCAATAAATCACAAAACAAAAGAAATACAAACAAAATAATTATATACTGCATAATGCTTCTACGTTTCTTATTTCCTATGAAATAAACCTATAGTCCTAGATTGTTTACCAAAATGTTTACACATAAAGTTCTGAACATGAATTACATTTTATATTCAGGATCAATTTCAATTATCTTCCATCAAGTTTTTATGTTTTTAAAATTGATTTATGCTATAGTTTGGGTTTTCCTCATTCCTTTCTTATATAACAGATTATAGTAGACGTGTGTTATATAACTGAACGATAATATATGTATTATGTCATGCGCCTGGCCATGGGTGAGACACAGGGCTTTAAACAAACATTAATAACTTTATTCTACGCATCTGAGGGTTATTTTTTATTTTTTTTCTATGTGATAGAGGGAGGCAAAAGGCATAACTGCCTATAGCGAGTGCCTCCCCAATAGTTGAAAGAGTGACAGGGCCAAAATCAAGGGACGTTCGAGCCAAAATGCCTGGACACACAGAGTTTGAAGCAATTTAAGTCATAGGAAGAGGGAAAGACTGATTCTGGGAGAGAGTTCCAGAGCTCAGCTGTTGAGTAGAAGAAAGTTTGAGAGTAACGTTTCACTCTTGGGTTGGAGAGTTGCACAGAGTAGGGATGGGATTGAGTTGCAAGAAGGGTACCACGTGCCCTACGTAAAGGAGGTGGTATACACTGGGAAAGCTCTGAGGAACACTGATTATTATAGTAGCAATAGAATAGCGAGAGAGATGCAACATTGCGGCGGAGAGAGAGAGATTACAGAGAGTTGGTGAGTGGACGGGAGTTAATGATACGAAAGGCCTTCCTTTCAACTTTGTCTAGGAGAGTGGTGTGAGAGGAACCTCCCCACACATTAGCAAACATGTAATTTAAATTCAACTTGCATATGTTGTAATGTTGAAGGCTACACTATAAAAGGCTTGGCATGTAATTGCTTAATATTTAGTAATAAATGGCTGCACCAAAATGGGCCTTCTAGTAAACTCAAGAAGAGACTATAGAGCTTGGGGAGTATGTTATATAGCACACATAATTAAAGACAGAACAATAGTGAAATGGAGCGCCAGTACAATCCAAGTTTAATATCAGAACATTATATCAGATTTAATTAAATTTGGGTTGAATAGAAGCATATGCTCTGAAACAAAATGAGGTCATAATTATCATGGCATTTCTTTTTCTAATTATTAAATATGCTCGAACTGTCCTTCCGGACATAGGGTTACAGCCTGTAAAATCAGTTACTAAACATGATGAATTCAAACGATTTTATTCCAGATGAAGAGAAAGGTGATAAGATAAATAAATTTTTCCAACCATGTTTATTGTCTCCCGGCTTTGTGTAGTTACTCTCTAGAAGCGGAATGGACATTGTCTGACTGTCCCGCCTTATAATCTCTGATGACGCTCCCTTTGACATAACCTATTGGGCTTCTCACTCAGTTGGTGCAGCCACTGTAATACATTTTGAATATGGGAATATCCAACTAATTCTAATGTATTATGAACAAGAGAAAATGGCTTCAAAATTGCTGGACAACGAATCAAGTCATACCATGCAATACATTTTTGTTTTTCAACCGTGTTGTTAACGTTTGGAATTTACTGCCACAAGATGTTTCTGATTGCGCAACTGAATCAACTTTCAAAATATGCTTAGATAAATTTATGAAATCCAACTTTCACCTATTACAGTTAAATTCATAGCTTAATAAGTTAATTGAATTAAGTGTGCACATATGTGTGCAACTTCTCCTTTTACATTAAAACGAGCAGCTTTATCAGGACCAGACGATCTGTTGCTGTTCGCATTAATATATATGAGATGACAGGGCTGGCAAATGTAATACCAAAGCAGACCACAAACACTTTTCTATCAACCGAAGAACTGACAATTTTACACATAGAATTGCATCCATTAGAGACCAGAAGAGAGACCGGAAACAGTCTCCCCTTGAAAACAGCAACAACATACCTCCGTCAGTCACCCGTATCACAGCTCCAGGGAAAATGCGCGGCTTCCGATACGCTTAGGATACATTAGGTAAGACATCCGCCACAGTTTGTTGGTATTTACCCTCATGCGCCAGGTGAGCAATGGCCGCCTACACCTGGCCCGGATTTAGACTACGAGGAAGAAGACTTTATGCAAATGCAAAATCAACCTCCTTCGTTCCTTTCCAGTTACCCTGGCGGTTCCACTCATCACTGCCACCGCTAGGCGAGACAATGTTTACAATCCAACTAGACAAGAGGACAAACAGACAGCTCCATACAAGCCTCTATATAGAGAGAGGCCTCCAATACTGTAAATAATTTATCCTGTGTACACCTAAGCTTTAGGCTATTCACTTATATTATTAATTAATAAAACATACCATTCCCCACATAACCATGTATGCCTTGTATTTTTAAGGCTTTAGACAACCACACAATAAATCAGAAACTATTTGTCCCATGCCTCTCATGTTCCGGAAGCACCCGACTTGTCACTCTCCGTAAAATCAAATACTACCTGGCCGAAAACAGGGTAAAGTTAGGCAAGTCGAGACACTGTGTTCCATGGGTAACTTGTTGGGGAGTATACGTGAACAACTCGGCCGGATAGCACCATCCGTAGAGGCTAGCCACAATCTTCTTAGATCGTGCCCTTCAAGCTGTGACGGTGTCTGGGCGAGAGTGTGCGTAGGCTGTACCGGAAGTGACCTACGCTAGTACTACCTGTGCGAGGGTACTCCCGGCCAACCCCCCTTGGCAAACAGGCCAAGACGAACCACGCACTCAGTCGCCCCCACGTTTGTCAGATCTCTACAAGGCTACTCTCTACTATACTCCGACTCAAATTAAGTGCTTCTTGTTTACTTATTGTTTTTCGTGATTATTGAAAAGGTCAAGAGCATTGCAACGTCCCAAAGCTGCTCGTCGGTGCAGCTTTGTCTTTAGTAATATAAGGGGACTTCACTCTAACATCAATTCTGTACACCAATTTCTTCAAGCACAATCCCCTACTCTCCTTTTTTTGACAGAGACTCAAGTAACATCCACATCTGACACGTCTAGATTTAATTTTCCAGGTTATCAACTGCTCCAAAATTTCAGACCTAAAGGAGGTGTATGTTGCTTCGCAAAATCTGAAATTGCCCTGGAGGAGGTTACTAGTTTCAATTGTCCCTATTTTGATTATTCTATATACAAATTAATTTCTGATGGTAAAGTTAAATACATATGTTGCATCTACCATTCCCCAAATACTCCTCCAGAGCAAAGTCTTTTTGATTCTCTGTCCTCACAACTCAGTGTCCTCAACTTAAATGCTTCTTCTGAAATCACTGTGTTGGGTGATTTTAATGTCCATAATGTTGAATGGCTCACTCATTCAGCCAGAACTGATGATGCTGGTCTTGAATGTGAGCAATCTGCAGACTCATTTAATCTCACTCAACTAGTCAACCAACCCACCCGTGTACCAGATAATCCTAATCATAATTCCCACCTACTGGACTTATTTTTAACAACCAATTCAGAAAATTATGATGTTACAGTGAGGTCCCCGCTTGGATCTTCTGATCACTGTCTGATACAGGCCACCTGTCTATCACCTACCACACCTTCCCACTCTGAATCTGTTTTGGTGACTAAATGGCATTACGATAGGGCAGACTGGGAGGGTCTTCAAGGTTTCTCTATTGATATTCCCTGGACCTCTTTCTTTTCTAATGATGCACACTCCACCTTGAGCCACATACAAGATTTTGTAAAAATTGGAATGGAAACTTTTATTCCTCATCAAAAGTACAGTAAATGATCTAATTCACCTAAATGGTGTGACCATAATTGTGCTAGAGTAACTGAACAAAAAGCAATAGCCTACAATGCATACACAAGATCAAAAACACATTAAGCCTTTAATTACTTTAGAAACATCAGAAATCATGCCAAAACTGTATTAAACCTAACTAAATCAAACTTTCTCCACAAGCAGGCAAATACACTTCTAAATAATCCAAATGATAACAAAATATTTTAGTCTAATCTTAACTCATTCAAATCCAGCTTCACTACTGCTTCATCCATTCCACCATTAAAATCTCCGACTGGCAATCTTGTAAGTGACCCACGAGGTAAAGCTAACCTTCTTGCGGATATTTTCTCCACCAACTCAACCTTAGATGAAATAAATCAAGATGTCCCTGTACTTAATTTTAATTCGCCTGAAATTCCCTCACTTAAGATCCACATCTATGTGTCAAAACTATTTTGCAGAATCTCTCAGTAGATAAGGCTCCTGGTCCAGATGAAATTTCTCCAATAGTACTTAAGAATTGCTCCTTGGTGCTCGCTCCTGTATTGGCAAAATTTGTCCGTCTTTGTACTCATACCTCATGCTTCCCAGTACCCTGGAAAGAAGCAAACATCCATCCAGTTCCTAAAAAAGGTGCCTCTTCAGATCCATCAAACTACAGACCAATAGCTATAACTTCCACTCTTGGTTAATAAAGTCTTTGAAATTATATTAAATAATCACATAATTAAGCATCTTGAGAATAATAAATTAATCAGTGATAGGCAATATGGTTTTAGACGATGTCGATCAACTGCAGACATTCTTTGCCTTCTTACGCATCAAATCAACCAAGCTACACACCAACATGGTGAAACACATACAATAGCACTGGATATATCAAAGACATTTGATAGAGTCTGGCATCAATCCTTATTGTCGAAGATGTCACACTACGGCCTTGCATCATTAATTCCACTAATTTCTTCTTATCTTCATAACAGAAAAATATGTGTAATGGTAGATGGCCTTTATTCTCAATTTCACTCAATAAATGCTGGTGTTCCCCAGGGATCAGTTTTGGCCCCAAATCTGTTTCTCATTCATATCAATGATCTCATATCTACCACTCATAATCCAATATATTCCTACGCAGATTACTCAACACTCCACAGTTCCTTCACATTTACCAATTCTTTCACCCAACCCGATCTTATAAATTCAAATATAAACACTGCAATTTCTCTGAACCAGGACCTTTCTAGAATTAATGAATGGGGACAAAAGAATCTAGTTTCCTTTAATGCACAGAAAACCAAGTACATTCAATTTTCTAACCGACAGAATCTCACTGACTCCCATATATTTGTTAATGATGTAAATATTCCCACTTCCCCTAGTATTGACATTCTCAGTGTAACATTAACTACTAACTTGAGCTGGACACATTATGTTAGAAGCATTGCTAAGAATGCCTCTAAAAAACTGGGACCCCTGTACAGAGTTCGAGAATTCTTCACTGACGAGCAGTTGGCCGTAATATGTAAAAGTCATGTGCGTTCTCAGATGGATTACTGTTCACCTCTGTGGGGTGGAAGTGGAGTGGTTGCATTGAGGCAGTTGGACAAAATTCAAAATAAAGCTATTAGATTAATCAATAACCCTGCAATCACACAGGACCTTCCTACATTATCCATACGAAGAAACGTTGCATCCCTAGCATAATTCTACAGATATTTTCACAGCAATTGTTCCGAGGAACTTGCTTCAATTGTGCCGCCTCTCCACATCTTTCCCCGTAGAACTAAGGCAGCTGAGAGCGCCCATGAATTTACACTTTCTCCTCCACAATGCAGAACTTCTGCTTATCAGAATTCATTTATCCCCAGAGCTACTACTCTTTGGAATTCACTTCCATCGAATTGCTTTCCACAAACATACAATCTACAAATGTTTAAATCCAGTTGTTACACACATTTTATGAATGGAGGATGCCTTTAGGCACATGGACCTTTTTGTTTTATCTGTGTTTTTCCTTCCTCCGTTCATTGTCTCTTTAAAAAAAAAAAAAAAAATAGGATATGTTATGTGTTCAAGTTAATGTAAATACGTGAGATCTTTTATTCTCACCTTAGTCCCTTTGTTACTCGTGTCGAGTGTACATACAAACGCTATCCTGGGATTGATTTATATATATCCTGCGTGATATATATTCATATATTGCCACTAAGGTTTATATATTTATCCATTCGGCCATAATACTCGCACACTACACGTAAATATTGTGAACACTCCTGACAGATGTGATACTAAGTTAATAGAACTATCAGGGTACGTAAACCGTGCATAAATATTCACAGAGAGTGTTGTCTATCGTGTCTCTTAGTTAGACTTATTTTATTTATGTTTCCTAGCTTCACAACCAGTTTAAATATTTAATTTGAATTCATAGTAATTATATTTTGCCTACATCGCGTTAATATTTCAATGCCGAGGGCTCAGTCTTTCACACGAGACTAATATTTATTTACTCAGTTCCCTGAACTATTATTACCAAATTTAACTGTATACGTTAGTAGAGATTTAAACCCTCTCTCTTTATTAGTAAATAATTTGTTATTTACCATTCAGCTGATATTCTTATTTTTTATATTCTACTTCACTGAGACGGTGTGACCTCAGTATTATTGATCCTACCTCGAGTCACGTTATACCTCGCGTTAACCTTGACCTCAAGATATCGGCTATTATTTGAGACTAACCGGTCTGTTAGCATTAATGTTATTCTTATATATTCATCGTATATGTTTATTCAATTGTGATTTATTAATTATTATGGTGAATTGATTGATTTACCATCCATACTTTAAGAACATTATTATTCATTCTTGAAGTTAGGTTCGAGAGTATTTCGGTATAAATACGACTCAACCATTTACCAATTATTATCTATGCCAGTGCCCTGATATAAAGTGAAATAAAAACTTGTGAAACCCAACCGTGTATTATGTGTCATTGGTATGGATTGAGAGATTTATAATTGTATATTTGGAGTCAGCTGTGTTCCTGCTGAATGTTATAGTTCTAAAAAGCTTTCCTAGGGTGGAAAGATAGGACAGACTTAATCGAGCAAGAATTATTGCCCGACATAACACTGGTGGCCGCTGTGTCTCAACACAGCATAGCGACTCTGATTTTAATTTGTCTCAATCTTTACCAATACACCAATCATCATTGGCGGGAAAATCGCTGGAAATTATTCCATTTAAACCAGAGGACCATGATAAAGTCACTTATCTTGAAGTTGTGAAAAATGTCCTTGACATTGTATTCCAGGACGATGACAATGCGAAAATCCAAACTGTTGTCATGAAGTTTGGCAGGCATATGTCCCTCGTGTCAGGTTATGTGTGTGATTCTCCCCAATTAACGTGGGCCCAGTGTGAAAGTTATACCACCTCAGCAATCAGCCCATCACTTGGTAAAACTTTTGCCGATAGACAGTTTCATCAGGTTAAATTTGCAGGATATCTAGACCACACAATTAACCAGTTAAACCAACTGGCACTGACAGCATTTCCCACGGACAATGCTGCTAAAAGAAAAGAGACCGTGTTTAGGGCATTGTTGAGGATACTTCCCACACCTGTGAGAGATCATGTTGCCATAGCAGAACCCACGGGTTATGACGTAGACATGCCAGTAATTCGGCGTATCTTAGCCCTGAAACAGACACAGGAGACAGATAAAATAGCCGTGGTCAGCCGGACAACTATTCAACCTCAAGCTCCTATAACTTTTCCCTCACCTACTGCATTTAGCCGTTCCCAAGACAAAATGGAAGAATGGGCCAGAATATGACCCTCAGACTAGAAGCCATGTACTTCCAGGTGCCCCCTTGTCTCACTTAAAAATTAATTTGGGGAACTAGTGAAACGTCGACCGAAACTTCCTCAGTTTAGGAGCCAACTCCCGTGGATAAAGCCCCAGCGCGTGGCTACAGTAATCAAAGATGTGACTGCAGGAGAAGAGGGAAGTGAAGAGATCGAAGTAACAGAGGAAATTGAGATAGGAGAGGAAATCGCAGAATGGCAGGATTGTCAGGATTTTTAATCCGCCCCCGTCCAAAGACCGCCAAGCTGGCGGGGGCTCATGGTGGGACGGGCAATGATAAATCCCCCGTTTACCCTAGGGTAACCATAAACGGGATCAAACCTAAACTCTTGATAGACACAGACGCAGAGTGTTCCTGTCTTTTCTCTTCATTCTATAACAAAAATCAAGTTTCTTTTGGCCCCCTTCAACCCTCCACCATAGTTTTAATTTAAGCGAACGACGGCGTAATTCCAAACAATGGGGAAACTAAGCCACTCTATGTTCACACCCCACTCCCTGATCATGGCAAACACCATTCTTTTATGGCATTTCCATCTCAAGAAACCAAGTACGATGGATATTTGGGTTTCGACCTGTTGACTACCCTAGATGCAAATATTAGTTGCGGTAACAGAACGCTAACGTTCCACCCCCCAGCTGAACAAAATAAATAAAAAATAAAATTAACAGTAGAAAAGAACCCCACCTAACCTCCGAATGCCACCTTATAATTAACCCTACCCAAAAGAACAGTAAAAAAGAACCTCACCCAGCCTCTGAATGCCACCTTAATATTAACCCTACCCAGGCCATCCACACTATCAAGACCGCTCAGGCTGTTACCTCCAAAGCCGTAACGTAGCCCCCCTCACCATGAAAATTGGATTCCCATTCTACATACGTTACCTGATGACGTCATCATTACCCCTAACCTTCAAAGTCCGTTCGACCACAATTGTCCAACCACCCCTGCCATTATTCCCCATAAACTCAGTTGTATCAAAATAGCAACTATATCTAATCAACCACTTACCTTACCGAAAGGATTAGCAATCGGAGAGCTAGAGACCCACGATGAGGAGTTAACCCTAGCTAATGAGCAAGACCCCCCACCCCCTTTAAATTCCCAGACATACCTTCTCACTTGACCCCCCAACAACAACTTGACTTACGCGACTTGATGACTTCTTTCCAAGACATCTTCGCCACATCCAACTGAGACGTTGGGAAGACTAACATACTCCACCACCCCATTCATACGATAGGGCAACCAATTAGACAACCTATCCGTAGAATAAAACCCATACAAAGACAAGAGGAAGACTCCCAAGTAAAAGATATGTTAGACACAGGCATAATAAATGACTCTACCAGCCCATGGTCCTCCCCTGTAGTATTAGTCCGGAAAAAAGATGGCTCCACTAGGTTTTGTATAGACTATCGCCAACTCAATGACGTAACTATCAAAGATGCCACCCCCCCTCTCCCTCCTCCCTCGCATTGACGATTCTCTAGATTCCTTGCTAGGCGCAAAATGGTTTACCACCCTAGACCTTCAGGTCGGATATTGACAAGTCCCAGTACTTCCGAAACACCAACAGAAAAAGGCTTTTGCTACCAGTCAAGAAAGACTCTACGAGTTTACCGTGCTGCCGTTCGGCTTTTGTAACGGTCCTGCCACTTTCTCCAGGCTCATGGAATCCGTATTACAAGGATTAACATGGGAAACCTGTTTAGCCTATCTCGATGACATCATTGTGTTCGGGAAAACTTGGGAAGTACATATCCAACGTATTCGTCAAGTGTTCCAAAGAATCCGAAAAGCACACTTAAAATTCAAACCCTCCAAATGCACCCTAGCTCAGAAGAAAATACAATTCCTAGGTCATATAGTATCCGAACAAGGAATCGCCCCAGATCCCGAGAAACTCAAAGCAATCAGTGCCATCACCCCCCCCCCCCCCCCACCCCCCACTAATGTTAAAGGTGTCCGAGCCTTTTTAGGATTGGCCTCCTATTACCGTAGATTCGTCAAGAATTTTGCCACCATTGCCAAATCCTTGCATGACATAACAATACAGGACGAGCCTTTCTTGTGGACCTCTCAACATTTGCAAGCCTTTCACTCCTTAAAAGATCTTTTAGTAGCCTCTCCCGTAGTATCTTTCCCAGATTACCAGAAACCCTATTGTTTATATACAGACGTATCTCAATTCGGTATCGGAGCAGTCCTAGGTCAAATCAGAGATGGGCGCGAGCATATTATTGCCTGCGCCAGCCGAACCCTTAATCCAGCTGAGATTAGCTATCCTGTCACAAAACGAGAATGTCTAGGGATCATTTGGGCCCTCCAGTATTTCAAAGCCTACCTTGCGGGCGTCAAAGTCACAATTATTACCGATCACCATGCCCTCCAATGGCTCCGAAAGTCAGATACTAAAAAACCTTTAACTGTCAGATGGCGCGAATCCCTGAAGAGTTTAATTTCGAGATAGCTTATTGGCCTGGTAAAATTCACACAAACGCCGACGCTCTCTCTAGACTCCCCCTTGCCCCCACCACACCTGCAACCCCCCCACCCCCCCAAATAACGAAACCTCTCCTATCCTAGCCATCCACCATCAAAATTCCGTTGATCAAGAACAACAACTCCTTTTGCAACAATGTCAACAACAACAGAAGCCCAACTGAATAACCCGACACTTTTTTTAGCAGCTTCAGATAAAAGGAGACAACCTATATACCCCTGACGGGAAAATTTTTCTTAGCACCCAGACCGCCCTCCCTACCATTCAATCCTTGCACGCCCATAATGGCATTCATTTAGCTCAACGTAAACTCACCTCCACCTTTCAGCAAGTGTATTGGACCCCCTCCCCTTATATCACAGTTAAAATAGTCCCATAAGCATGCACAGCTTGTGCTTTAGGTAAAGACTTTACCCGCACCCCAGGCCCTTCCAGCAAACTTGTTGCCTCCAAACCTTGGCAATTACTTGCCGTAGACATAATGGGTCCTCTTGAAGGTGTCAAAGGATTCAAATATATAATCACCTTCGTGGACACATATTCTAAATATGTAATTGCCTATCCAGCTAAGGATCACACTGCCTTCTCAGTGGCTGAAGCTATGATACAACACGTCTTTCCCTATTTCGGCCTCCCCGAAGCCATTCACTCTGACAACACCCCCGAGTTCACAGGACATATTTGGACTCAAATTTCACAAAAGTGTGGTTTTAAAATCAGCCATTCCTCTCTCTACTGGCCTCAAGATAACTCTATTTGTGAAAGGAGCCACCGCACCATTGCCAATCAGATTAGAACCCGACTACAACAAATGAACACCTCAGACTGGCCTAACCAAGTCAAAGTAGTGCAACGGGGAAGCAACACTTGTCCCCGCAAAGACGGGATTTCCCCTCACGAACGCGTTTTTGGCGTAACCCCCCTCCTCCTTCCTTTACATCATTTGTCTGTCCCGTATGAGCCCTCCTCCAACTTTGATCAGTCCCTTGTGCATTTAAAGAACCGTTTCCACCAATTACAATACCTCCAAGATCTCAAACCTGACGAAATCCCGAAAGTTAGCCCTCACCACGCAGGCGATTTAGTGATGGTAGCTATCCTGCCCGTACCATCTAAACTTAAGCCTAGTTATGAAGGCCTATTTGAAATACTCACCGTCCCTAACTGTTACCAGGTCACCATCAATTACTACAGAAAATCACGCACCTAGCCTACCGTAATCTATATGTACGCCGGTTCCAACCTGTTGATGAAAATGT
The DNA here is from genome assembly GCA_037953745.1 of Lithodes maja. NCBI lineage: Eukaryota > Metazoa > Arthropoda > Malacostraca > Decapoda > Lithodidae > Lithodes > Lithodes maja. The sequence continues at coordinate 103,785 of JBAKBP010004003.1, forward strand.
AACCATGCTTGCTGACCCTAATCCTATTGACCCATGCCTTGTGAATAATGACCAAACCCAAAGTACAACAGAACCATTGACCCCCCAAGCCCCCCTCATCAACCTTTCACTAGCACAATCACCTCTTCCAAAACATCCATCCCCTCTTCCTTCCCCCCCTATTTCTCCTTCTAACCTTCATCATCTAAATCACCTCATCTCTATCACACCCCCCTTATGCCCCATTGCCGCTCCCCCGATCCTCCAAACTAGACCACCACCAGTTCTACCTCACACCCCCACTCCTTCTGTATCTCCTGAATCAACCGAGGTTGACATAATTATGCCTCCTCCTTCACCAGCCACTCAACCCACCTCACCAGCTTTCTCTAAGATTTCCCCTTCTGTATCAGAACGAGCTCTCCAAAAGTAAACTTACCCTCCCGAATACCAAAACCATGCCTAAAATCTTCTCTACCTTCTACTTCCACAAATACTACAAACTTATCATCTCTGCTAGCTCATCAACCCCCCCCCCCCCCCACCATCCCCAAGAAAATCTATAAATATCTAAGCTCAAACCCTTCCATTGCTTTAAATCAACTTCTTTTCCAGCCTCAATGCAGACGATCTGGCAGATGCGTGACCCAGACAGAATGGTGGACCCCAGCATCGTTGTCCCCAAAAAGGAAACGAAAAGCCCCCACCACCCGTCACCTTGTCCCTACCACACCCACTCACCCTCCGACCACACCTGTCACCCCCACCACAGTCACACCTGTCTCCACCACCACCACCCAGCCGCCAACGACAACCTCGCACGTACCCGCGACCGGTTCCCACCTTGCCACCTCAGCCAGTCAACCTCATGACCCCACCTCAGCTCCGCCCATACTTGCACTTCCAAAAGATACCCGAAATCTCAATTCCTCCACCACCACCAGTATAAGCATTGACCCCTCACCAACAACATCTCCTGCTTCCGCCAAGACCACCACCATGAAAATAAACAGGGTGTTGCTTACCCAAGGCCACAATAAGCCGACCCTCAAAAGCACCTCACAACTAGTGTTCCTGGCTCGAAACTAAGACGTTCCGCTCCAACTCACCATCTCCTATGACACCGCTTCCCCTCACAATGTAGCAGCCCTCGTCTGGTGCCGTTTCCTCAAGGGCCTCACACCAAGTATTTGTACCAAAACCCGGCGGGAATACATTATCCAATCTCGAGGGTGAAATTTTGTTATGGACGACGATGGTGAGATGACACGGCTGGAAAATGTAATACCGAAGCAGACCACAAACACTTTTCCATCAACCGAAGGACCCACAACTTCCACATAATAGAATTGTGTCCACAAGAGACCGGAAGAGAGACTGGAAACAGTCTCCCCTGGACAGCAGCAACAACATACCTCAGTCACCCGTATCACAGCTCCAGGGAAAATGCGCGGCTTCTGATACGCTAAAGATACGTATGGTAAGACATCCGCCACAGTTTCTTGGTATTTACCTTCAGGCGCCAGGTGAGCAATGGCCGCCTACACCTGGCCCGGATTTAAACTACGAGCAAGAAGACTTTATGCAAATGCGACATCAACCTCCTTCGTTCCTCTTCAGTTACCCTGGCGGTTCCATTCATCACTACCACCGCTAGGCGAGACAATGTTCATAATCCAGCTAGACAAGAGGACTAACAGACAGCTCCATACAAGCCTCTATATAGAGAGAGGCCTCCAATACTGTAAATCATTTATTCTGTGTACTGTACAGCTAAGCTTTAGGCTATTTACTTTTATTATTAATAAATAAAACATACCATTCCCCACATAACCATGTATGCATTGTATTTTTAAGGCTTTAGACAACCACGCAATAAATCAGAAACTATATTTCCCATGCCTCTCATGTTCCGGAAACACCCGACTTGTCACTACCTATAAAATCAAATACTACCTGGCCGAAAACAGGGTAAAGTTAGGCAAGTGTCTGGTCAAGAGAGTGTGTGTAGGCTGTACCGGAAGTGACCTACGCTAGTACTACCTGTGCGAGGCAACTCCCGGCTGCCCCCCCCTTGGCAAACAGGCCAAGACGGAGTATGCACTTATTCGCCCCCACGTGTGTCAGATCTCTACAAGGCTACTCTCTACTATACTCAGACTCAAATTAAGTGCTTCTTGTTTACTTATTGTGTTTCGTGATTATTGCAAAGGTTGTGTAGGATATGTTATGTGTTCAAGTTAACGTAAATACCTGAGATCTTTTATTCTCACCTTAGTCCCTTTGTTACTCATGTCGAGAGTACATACAAACGCTATCCTGGGATTGATTTATATATATACTGCGTGATATATATTCATATATTGCCACTAAGGTTTATATATATATCCATTCGGCCATATCACCCGCACACTACTCGTAAATATTGTGAACACCCCTGACAGATCTGATACTAAGCTAATAGGACTATCAGGGTACGTAAATCGTGTATAAAAAGTTCACAGAGAGTGTTATCTATCGTGTCTCTTAGTTAGACTAATTTTATTTATGTTTCCTGACTTCAGTCAGTTTAAACATTCAATTTGAATTCATAGTAATTATATTTCTGCCCACATCGCGTTAATATTTCAATGTCGAGGGCTCAGTCTTTCACACGAGACTAATATTTATTTACTCAGTTCACTGAACTATTATTACCAAATGTAACTGTATACGTTAGTAGAGATTTAAACCCTATCTCTTTATTAATAACTCATTCGTTATTTACCATTCAGCTGATATTCTTATTTTATATATTCTACTTCACTGACACGGTGTGACCTCAGTATTATTGACCCTACCTCGAGTCACGCTATACCTCGCGTTAAACTTGACCTCAAGATATCAGCTATTATTTGAGACTAACCGGTCTGTTAGCATTTATGTTATATTAATATATTCATCATATGTTTATTCAATTGTAATTTATTAATTATTATGGTGAATTGATTTATGTACCATCCATACTTTAACCCACTGAGCCCCAGCGACGCAGCGTTTGCGTCAGCAATGTATGTAACGCAAAACCCCAGCGACGCAACAGTTGCGTCAGTGTTACTCCGGTCCCAATTACTTCGGTCCTATGGCACCTAGAGGGCTCAGATTTGTACCCCACGCAACCGTAACAAATTTTGAAAACTCTCAAAGTCCAACTGCGTGCGCATTAGCGCACAAAAACCGGAATTTTGGGTGTTATTGCCTTACACTTTTTACTCTTGTAAAATCCGTTTTCGGGGGCTCCGTAGGACCAATTTTTTACCTTTTTTATCGTTTTTTTTGTGGTTTTTCCTTCATTCCTAACCCATTCGCTATTGTTTCTGGAATTTTTGTTTTTTCAAAACTGGCTGGTCCATGGTGGTACAATTATTAATTACTAGCTGGGGCTCAGTGGGTTAAGAACATTATTATTCATTCTTGAAGTTAGGTTCGAGAGTATTTCGGTATAAATACGACTCAACCATTTACCAATTGTTATCTTAAGCCAGTGCCCTGATATAAATTGAAATAAAAACTTGTAAAACCCAACCGTGTATTCTGTGTCATTGGTATGGATTGAGGAGATTTATAATTGTATATTTGGAGTCAGCTGAGTGTTATAGTTCTAAAAAGCTTTCCTAGGGTGGAAAGATAGAACTGACTTAATCGAACAAGAATTATTGCCCGGCATAACAATATATTTATATATATATATATATATATATATATATATATATATATATATATATATACCGGTATATAAAAAATATATATATATATATAAATATATATACAGTATATATATATATATATATATATATATATATATATACGAAGAAGCTGCGTTACACCACCAGTGGTGTTACGCAGCCAGGCAGGCTAGGGGACACAACCACGCGAGTTCCACAGCCACAAAGCCTGTTGTTCTATTAATGGTGATGCCATATACTGGTATAACTAGGCGCTTAAGATCAAATATTGTTGTTTCAAAGTGTGATGACATTTTCTACAGGTAATACTTGGATAAAGTGTAATTAAAAACATAAATAAATAAATAAAAAACGGTGCTGCTTTAGCATGTGGTCTACCGAGCCCCTATGGTCTACCTCTACGGGTTAGTTTTGTATCCCATGTACTAGGTATTAGGAACAAGTACCAGTACTAGCTGGTAGGTAAGGGTTAATTTGGTATCCCAATTACTGGGTACCCGCACTAGCTGCTAGGTAAGGGTTAGTTTTGTATCTCACCAACTAGGTACTAAGAACCCGCACTAGATGGTACGTAAGGGGTTAGTTTTGTATCCCACCTACTGGATACGAGGAACCCGCACTAGATGGTAGGTAAGGGGTTAGTTTTGTGTCCCACCTACTGGATACGAGGAACCCGCACTAGGTGGTAGGTAAGGGGTACCCCTAGTTTTGTATCCCACCTACTGGATACGAGGAACCCGCACAAGGTGGTAGGTAAGGGTTAGTTTAGCACCGCATTTACTGGGTACTAGGAACCTGCACTAGGTGGTAGGGAAGGGGTTAGTTTAGCATCCCATTTACTAGGAACCTGCACTAGGTGGTAGGTAAGGGTTAGTTTAGCACCCCATTTACTGTGTACTAGGAACCTGCACTAGGTGGTAGGTAAGGGTTAGTTTAGCATCCCATTTACTGGATACTAGGAACCTGCACTAGGTGGTAGGTAAGGGTTAGTTTAGCATCCCATTTACTGGATACTAGGAACCTGCACTAGGTGGTAGGTAAGGGTTAGTTTAGCATCCCATTTACTGGATACTAGGAACCTGCACAAGGTGGTAGGTAAGGGTTAGTTTAGCATCCCATTTACTGGATACTAGGAACCTGCACTAGGTGGTAGGTAAGGGTTAGTTTAACATCCCATATACTGGATACTAGGAACCTGCACTAGGTGGTAGGGAAGGGGTTAGTTTAGCATCCCATTTACTAGGAACCTGCACTAGGTGGTAGGTAAGGGATAGTTTAGCACCCCATTTACTGGGTACTAGGAACCTGCACTAGGTGGTAGGGAAGGGGTTAGTTCAGCATCCCATTTACTAGGAACCTGCACTAGGTGGTAGGTAAGGGTTAGTTTAGCACCCCATTTACTGGATACTAGGAACCTGCACTAGGTGGTAGGTAAGGGTTAGTTTAGCATCCCATTTACTGGGTACTAGGAACCTGCACTAGGTGGTAGGTAAGGGTTAGTTTAGCACCCCATTTACTGGATACTAGGAACCTGCACTAGGTGGTAGGTAAGGGTTAGTTTAGCATCCCATTTACTGGGTACTAGGAACCTGCACTAGGTGGTAGGGAAGGGGTAAGTTTAGCATCCCATTTACTGGGTACTAGGAACCTGCACTAGGTGGTAGGTAAGGGTTAGTTTAGCATCCCATTTACTGGATACTAGGAACCTGCACTAGGTGGTAGGGAAGGGGTTAGTTTGGCATCCCATTTACTAGGAACCTGCACTAGGTGGTAGGTAAGGGTTAGTTTAGCACCCCATTTACTGGATACTAGGAACCTGCACTAGGTGGTAGGTAAGGGTTAGTTTAGCATCCCATTTACTGGGTACTAGGAACCTGCACTAGGTGGTAGGTAAGGGTTAGTTTAGCACCCCATTTACTGGATACTAGGAACCTGCACTAGGTGGTAGGTAAGGGTTAGTTTAGCATCCCATTTACTGGATACTAGGAACCTGCACTAGGTGGTAGGGAAGGGGTTAGTTTAGCATCCCATTTACTGGGTACTAGGAACCTGCACTAGGTGGTAGGTAAGGGTTAGTTTAGCATCCCATTTACTGGATACTAGGAACCTGCACTAGGTGGTAGGGAAGGGGTTAGTTTAGCATCCCATTTACTGGGTACTAGGAACCTGCACTAGGTGGTAGGTAAAGGTTAGTTTAGCATCCCATTTACTGGATACTAGGAACCTGCACTAGGTGGTAGGGAAGGGGTTAGTTTAGCATCCCATTTACTAGGAACCTGCACTAGGTGGTAGGTAAGGGTTAGTTTAGCATCCCATTTACTGTGTACTAGGAACCTGCACTAGGTGGTAGGTAAGGGTTAGTTTAGCATCCCATTTACTGGATACTAGGAACCTGCACTAGGTGGTAGGTAAGGGTTAGTTTAGCATCCCATTTACTAGGAACCTGCACTAGGTGGTAGGTAAGGGTTAGTTTAGCACCCCATTTACTGGATACTAGGAACCTGCACTAGGTGGTAGGTAAGGGTTAGTTTAGCATCCCATTTACTGGATACTAGGAACCCGCACAAGGTGGTAGGTAAGGGTTAGTTTAGCATCCCATTTACTGGATACTAGGAACCTGCACTAGGTGGTAGGTAAGGGTTAGTTTAGCATCCCATTTACTGGATACTAGGAACCTGCACTAGGTGGTAGGTAAGGGTTAGTTTAGCATCCCATATACTGGATACTAGGAACCTGCACTAGGTGGTAGGTAAGGGGTTAGTTTAGCATCCCATTTACTGGATACTAGGAACCTGCACTAGGTGGTAGGTAAGGGTTAGTTTAGCATCCCATATACTGGATACTAGGAACCTGCACTAGGTGGTAGGTAAGGGTTAGTTTAGCATCCCATATACTGGATACTAGGAACCTGCACTAGGTGGTAGGTAAGGGGTTAGTTTAGCATCCCATTTACTGGATACTAGGAACCTGCACTAGGTGGTAGGTAAGGGTTAGTTTAGCATCCCATTTACTGGATACTAGGAACCTGCACTAGGTGGTAGGTAAGGGTTAGTTTAGCATCCCATTTACTGGATACTAGGAACCTGCTTTAGGTGGTAGGTAAGGGTTTGTTTAGCATCCCATTTACTGGATACTAGGAACCTGCACTAGCTGGTAGGTAAGGGTTAGTTTAGCATCCCATTTACTGGGTACTAGGAACCTGCACTAGGTGGTAGGTAAGGGTTAGTTTAGCATCCCATTTACTGGGTACTAGGAACCTGCACTAGGTGGTAGGTAAGGGGTTAGTTTAGCATCCCATTTACTGGGTACTAGGAACCTGCACTAGGTGGTAGGCAAGGGATAGTTTAGCATCCCATTTACTGGGTACTAGGAACCTGCACTAGGTGGTAGGCAAGGGGTTAGTTTAGCATCCCATTTACTGGGTACTAGGAACCTGCACTAGGTGGTAGGCAAGGGATAGTTTAGCATCCCATTTACTGGGTACTAGGAACCTGCACTAGGTGGTAGGCAAGGGATAGTTTTATATCCCATTTACTGGTTACTAGGAACCTGCACTAGGTGGTAGGCAAGGGATATTTTGATATCCCATTTACTGGTTACTAGGAGCCCGCGCTAGCTGGGTGGTAGGCTAAGGGTCAGTTCTGTATCCCACTTACTAGGTCTAGGTTTGGTTAGGTTGGGTTGTTTGGTTAGGTTAATACTCACACTAGGTCCCCTAAATAATATTAATTACAATAATGTTTAGCACACTTGTTGGTGTTTTTTTAATTTAAGTGACCCGGTAGATCTTAAGCTAAAGTGTGAATGTCCAGGCAGACCGCATGCTATAGCGGCACATAAAAAGCATAAACAAATGGAACACGTTCACGTGTGTAGGGCTCCGAGTGGAAATGTGAAAGGAAGAGCATTTGCGATTGTAATGGTGAATCTTTGTGTGTTTTTTAATGGAAAATGCTTGCCTGTCTGAGGAAACAATGTCCTAACCCATCATGTTTATTTCAATCTCTCTCTCTCTCTCGATCTGGAGCCCGACGCGCCAACCCGCCAACAGCACTTCGCTCTCGCTGCTCGAAATTTGACCATAACTTGAGTACTCCATTACTCATCCCCTTATTTGTTTGCATGAACTGTAGCTAAGCTCTAGCTTAACTACCCTGTAGTTGCTTTGCATGTAATTTTGCTGTGTTTTTGACTGATAAACGTTTGTTTATCGAGACTGCTTTTGTTTACATTTGTACCGGTTAGTGACGACCGACGCTCTAAAGTAAACAAACTATTTGCTTGTTTCATATTATAAAGTTCTAGCACTTATTGTAGATATTTTAGCCCTCACTGTAGTTAAGTGCTTAGCAAACCACCCAGTAGTTATCTTGCATGACATTGTATTGTAGTTTTGACTAATAATCGTTTGTTTTTCAAAATTCTATTTGTCAAGTTAGTAGAGACGCCGCCGATACCAGCGCCACCTGTGTACGCATAAACAAACCCTCTTCTTGTATTTTATATATCAAAGTCTAGCCAATACTTGGTTGAACTTTTTATCTTGGTTATCTATATAAATCGCACACACTAACATTTGTCAAGATAGTTTTAATATTGGGTTAGAATAATTTAGTTACTGTAATACTTTTTGATAGCCTATTTATTAATCGCATTTCAGATACTTGTCACCATAATAATAGGCCTCTCACACTCTTGCCAGGGATATTACTAACTCCATTATTATTAGTATTGTGTCGACCACTGTATAAACTAATATACAGGCTTTAGCCTAACTGTGTCATACTGCTAACATAATTTTATTTTTATTTCCAGGCATAAAATTGTGTTCTAGTGCTAACATATTCTTTTTGTGATCAACATATTCTTTTTGTGATTTACAGGCATTAATTGTACCATATTGCTAACCAATATTTTTTGTTACTGTACTGAATACTGCTTTCCAGTTTTCTCACTAGGCTAAATTAACCCTCTCCCACTTTTTTTCCCAGTAAATTTTGTAACAAATAACTAGTCCATTTACAATTGTCAGGCTTTAACTGTGTCATACTGCTAACATAAAAATTTGTTTGTATATTTGCAGGCATAAATTGTGTTCTTGTGATTAACATATTCTTTTTGTGATTTACAGGCATTAATTGTACCATATTGCTAACAAATATTTTTTGTTACTGTACTGTATACTGTTTTCCAGTTTTCTCACTAGGCTACATTAACCCTCTCCCACTTTTTTTCCCAGTAAATTTTGTAACAAATGTCTAGTCCATTTGTGATTTTCAGGCTTTAACTGTGTTATACTGCTAACATCAATTGTTGTTTTATTTTCAGGCATAAATTGTGTTCTATTGCTAACATATTGTTTGTGATTTACAGGCATATTAATTTTATCATATTGCTAACAAAGTTTTGTGTGATTTTCAGGAATTAATTGTATCACATTGCTAACATACATTTTTTGTGATTTTCAGGCTTTAATTGTACCATTTTGCTACCATAAATTTGTGTGATTTTCAGGCATATTGTGATTATATCGTCATGGCGCCGCAACAAACCTGCACGAGTTGTTCCGGTAAATTTGGCCCTACCATGTTTGTTGATACTGATGTCCAAATTTGTAGATTTTGCCAGCTCCGAGAGAAGATTGCGGATGAATTGAATGCAGCTCACCGCAAGATCGATGCCCTGACTACGAAGCTTGAATCCCTTCAAGAATTTGCCACACTCAACGTAGGAGTGCCCTCGGCCCAAGAAACCACTACGATGTCAACCGCCATTCCAGTGCATACAGTACCGGTACCGGTACCCACACCAGCAGCTACCTTAGATGTTGCAGAAAATAATAATGACTCTACTCTCACTCCCCCCAGGACAATTTTCAGTTAGTGAAAAACAATGTGCATCCCAGTACCAGTACCAGGAAGGTCATCCCGACAACATGCCAAAACCGCTTCAAAATTCTGGCTATTGACGAGGAAGAGGAAACGGAAGAAGTTCAGCTTGTGGGCGACTCCATGGTCCGTGGCCAACTAACCGAGTTCTGCGCCAGGGCACCCAGGACCAGAAAGCGATTCTGTATCCCAGGTGGCGGCATGGACGACATTGTTGCGGCTGTGGAAGAGGTTTCCAGGCTCGCCCCCGCAAGCACTACATACGTCATCCACGTTGGATCTAACGATGTCCAACGGACGCGGTCAGAGGAACTACTTTGCAAGTACCGGCGGCTGATCAGGTCCTTCAAGGAAAAATCTAATAGAATCTTAATTTCAGGAATTGTTCCCCGGATTGATGTAGAAAACCGATTCTACAACATAGCTACCAGTGCAAATCGCCGACTAGCCAAACTCTGCAGGGAGGAGGACATCGGCTTTGTCGACACGTGGGATCATTTTTACTATGATAAATCTTTGTTTTCAGGAGATGGTGTACATCTCAATGAAGTAGGAGCTGCACGTCTTGGTCGTCTGCTGAACGATGCAGTCAAGGATTTCCGTTCAAAAAACGGGGTCAACCTGACCCCAGACAGGGTAGTGTAAGTCAAATACGAACTGAAAATTCAGACAATGCACAATCGGTAAAATCCAACTCTAATACTCTTAAGGTGTTTTATGTAAATGCTCGTAGCATACGCAATAAATTTTCAGATCTAGAGGAAATCGTGTTTACAGAACATTATGATATAATCGGCATTACAGAATCTTGGTTAAATACGGAAGACAGAGACTTTTTAGCCGAATATACGCTTCCTGGTTATACAATGTTTGAGAAAAGTCGGATCAATAGAAATGGAGGAGGAGTTCTTTTTGTTATAAAGGAAAGTCTTAATCCCGTCTTAATGTCAAAACCTCAAATTGCGAATATAGACATATCTTACGTACTATTAAATAATAAACGAGGAACTAAAATAACACTAGCTTTATTATACAGACCCCCAGCTCAATCAGTGCAAACTGACAGTGAAATTTATGAACAAATTGCAGAAATAACTAACATACAAGATACCGTAATTCTTGGCGATTTCAACTTACCGTGACTAAATGGGGCGATATTCTTACTTCACACTCTGGACACAACCTCTATGTTAACTTGCAAGAGAGTTCACTTTTTCAATTTGTACAATCTCCGACCCGTGGTAATAATGTGCTTGACCTTGTACTCGCAACAAAAGAAGAATTAATAGAGAATTTGAATGTTGGTGATGAATACAGTAACAGCGACCATCGTACGATAACTTTCACTTTAAAGTTTACTAGTAACAAATCAAATAGCAGCATTGAGAAAGTCCCTAATTTCAAGAAAGCAAATTTTCATAAACTTAAATCAAAGCTTACCCATAACTAGCGGCGCACAACATAAGTCGAGTATAATAAATCTGGACTATCTGGCGGCGCTCGACATAGGTCGTGTGGCAATTTCAGCACGTAATGTTGCTGAGAGAGAGAGACAAGTGTTGGCAGGAGAGTAGCGAGCGTATGACTGCTCCATACCACCGCGGCGAACCTACTGACACGAATCCCACCTCCTCCCTCCCTCTCTCACTCGCTACATACGGAATTGTATGGGGAAAGTGCCGAATTACATGCTTTTTGCACTCGCGTTGCGCAGTTGTTGCAAGAAAACTAGCCATCATAAAAGGATCGCTATGGTGTCATTGGAAAGCTCTGTTTATGCCCTTTCAGGGATAGATACTTGTTTTACGCTCTGGGTCTTATTTAGGCATGAAAATGATCACGTAAACAGCCCTATTTTGGGTAAAAACACCCCGCTGGTGGCTACATATTATATACCGCCTAGGCCGCTCTTAAGGTGTTAAAGAAACTGACTGGAGCTTTCTGACTAACAATAACGACATAAATACATCTTGGGAGTGTTTCACAACCACTTACCTTATGTCCATACTTAGTGTACTCAAACTAGTATGAACAGTCTCGATGTTACGTAATCTGGGTTGATGTAGCGTTACGTATCATTCCGTAGTCTTAAGTTGAACGCTTCCATAACCTTGGTCGAACGTTCCATGATTGGGTAGAATATATTATTCTATAGTAGTATATGGGAAAGTATTGTAGGATTATAATTCCCATATATATATATATATTTGTATTATTTTAGATTGTTTATAAGTATCTCATTGTAAAGAAGATGGGATACATTTTCCAAATATTATGCGTGTGCGCGGTATGTCACGACAGAGACGAACATAACACGCTCGCCACTCTCCAACCAACCTCCGTCCCAGCTACACACGCTAAGCCTTCTTTCTTCTAGTTTCATAATCAGGTGTTTTCGCTTCACTTTCATCTCATATTCCACATAGTCATTACATCATCATCTTTGTTAGTTAGCTCAAATTTAACGTAAATATCTAGCCTATCCTAGCCTATTGTAGCCTCTTTTCATACTTTATTTACTATACTAACCACTTCCAGTTATCTAGCCTATTTTCCGCCATCCTCCAATCACCAGCTGAGTTCATCAAAGGGTAATTATATTTCTATATGGTTAATACTTATTCATTATCAAATATACAGTCCACTTATCTAAATTAATCATATAATTGATCCTTCGACCTTTCACTAGTTTGCCTCCCCCCCCCTTTTTTTTGGTTGGTGGTGGCGTGGCCTACGTGGTTAATTTTTTGTTGTGCCATATTTCGTCTATCCCTCATGGCCCAGGGCTTTTGGCGTCATGGTGCCACGGGTGGTGGGGTAGGGGAAGATTATCCTGCGGTGGTTGATAGGCCTGCGTACCCAGGCCCGATTAGGAAGGTGGCAATTTTGGGCCACTCCTATGTCAGGGATTTGTACGTGGACCAACCCGTCCATAGGCCTTTTTTTTTTCCGTGACTCCTCTGGCCGCCCCAGGTGCCCGCGTCAGCACCTTGAGATCAACAGAAGCCTGGGGTCAGTTTTTAGAGCTGAAGCCCGACTTGACCTTCTTGGTGATAGGAGGAAATGAGATAAGGAGCGGGGTCAGTCCGAGAGGGATTGCGGAGGGGATCGAGGTCCTAGCTGAGGAGGTGGTGCGGCTCTCGGGGGTGAGAAGTCCGGGTGATTGGGGTAGAGAAGCGGCAGGCTCCACGAGGGGTCTCTACGGACGAGTTTAACCGCATTAGAAATGCTGTTAACCGATGGCTAAAGCGCCATATCCCATTCACCCGGGAGCGCTATCAGTCAATGAATACCTCTGAGGCTGACTTCAGTGCCGACGGGGTACACCTAACGCACGAGGCATCAAAGCGTCTCTATTCGGAGATCCTGGCCACCTGTCGTCGGTGCTTTATGCCAGACGAATATGCCATGGTCGCCAGGTCATACGACGAGATGTTTGCCCACCATGACGTTAGAGTTGATCAACAAAATCAGTATAGCCTAGATTAGTAATCCTTCAAATCGGTACAGTATATTAATTAAATTTTGATTGTAAAACCGTTAGGCCCAAATTATATAACAATTGATTGGCACTAAGATTAAAATCATCCATACTGTACTGTATAATAATTTCAAAAGTTAAGGTTATTCATTCTATATCAAATTTATACTGTCCAATAACTTCTTTATTTGATTCACATGTCATTCTAAATTCTTCTCTCGTTGTGTGCCCTGGAGGTGGGGTCATATGATAGCTGATAGGCTGAGTGTGTGTTAATCCAACTCAAAACTTTTTTCCTTGTGACTTCTTGAGATGAACTTTTCTTGTGTACAATTTTCACATTTATTAAATTTAATAATATAAAATTAGCGGTACCCATTGAGTTTAGCCTGTTTCAATTACCCTATAGGCTCTCTCTCTCTTAAAATTCTTGAATTTATTATAACTTTAACGGTACCTCTCTTTTTGACATCTGGAGACTTTTGGCCTATACTGTATTGTACTAAATTTCCCTCCCGGCTTTTCTTAGCTTATGGTGTAATGATTCTATAATTTCATAACTATTATGTAAGGAGTTAAATTGAAAAGCTCCAGACTGCTAGTCTACATTGCGCACAATTCTTATTCCGCATTTCGTGAGGGTGTTTTATTTTCGGCTCGCGATTTAATTTGATTTCTCGGAGTACTGTATTGTTGTCCGCAACTTATTCGGTCTGGCATTGATAGTTTGATTTAACGTCAATAGATTTCCTTCCTGTATAATCATGGCTAAAAGTGTACAAAAGCGTTGGGCTGGACTTAAGGGCTCTTTGACGGTCTTGACCTCTGATATTGACGAATTCCTTGATTCGGCATCTAGAGTGGAGGTGGAGGCCAGGTTGCTCAGTATTCAAAAGCAACTTGACAAGTATGAGGTCACACATGAGGACCTGGCCGACACTTGCGAGGACGCCGAGTATATCGAGGTGATCAGAGAGGATACCCTATATATGGAGGGCATACAAGTAATCGTTGCCACACTGAAGGGGATCCTGATTACAGAGGTCAAGAAGGAGGTCAAGAAAGAGCCAAAGAAATCCGCAGTCAAATTACCACATCTTACTCTCTCAAAATTTGAAGGTGATGCCACCATGTGGTCGGGATTTTGAGAGATGTTCAAGTGTACCATCCATGACAATCCCGACCTCACAGATATACAACGCTTCACCTATCTAAAGGGTCAGCTTCTGGGTGATGCACATAAGCTAGTCGAAGGATTCATAATCGAAAGTGCAAGCTATGCCCCAGCAATTGAGCTCCTGCAAGAGACATATGGGCATCCAGATCGAATCAAGGCAGCTTATGTTACCAAATTCAATCAATTAGTGTCACCCAAACACCAAACAGCTGACCTGAAGGACTTCTATGCCAATACAGAGAGTGTGATGAGGTCAATCATTAGCCATGGTATTTGTCTGGAGAAATTTTGTGTGGTGACTCTTGTCAATAAGTTACCATCACCACTAAAAGAAACCATAAAACGGGAAATGGGAGACTCGAGCCTGGACTATAAGAAATTCACTCATTGCCTCCAGGCTGAAGTGTACAATATGGCGGGTCAAGACAGAGTAGGGGGTACACCCATGGTTACGGCAACATTTACCGCCCAAAGTGAGTACAGGAAATTCAACTGTGTTCTGTGTAGTGGCACCAATCATTTATGGTACAAGTGTATGAAGTATAAGACAGGGCCTCTTAAAGTTAAAAGAGCCCGTCAACTACGTCTCTGCACTGGGTGCTTGTCAAAAGACCATGGCCATTCGGGTTGTACTAATCCTAACATAAGAAGCTGCAAGTTTTGTAAGGGCAAACACTTTCATTCCCTGTGTACACAAAAACAAGGGAAGGAAAGTAGACCAGCGGAGGATAACACCAAGAGAGAGCATACTGCTGCTATTTCAACTACAATGTCCGTTGCTACAGGTAAAAATACAGTAGTCTTGCCCACCGTACAGCTGCCGGTAAAGGGTAAGGATAATAATTGTGTTAAAATTAGATCGCTACTTGACCAATGTTCTCAGAGGACCTTTGTGAAGTCTTCTGTTCTATCCTCCCTTTCCTACATTTCTAAAGGAACTGAGGAGTTGTGTCTTCACGGATTTACCGGGAAACAGGCCTCTAGGGAATATAATGTTGTGGCACTGCAATACAAACACAGAGGTAAACTTCATCATCTAGATGCAATAGTGGTTGATGAATTGCCAGAACATAAGGGTGAACTTAACCTAAAGTCTAAACTGGTTAGTTTACAAAGTAAAGGCATAAAATTAGCCGATCCTCACACAACGGACACAGATCAGCTGGAGCTGCTCATCGGTGCGGATCACTACTACGATATAGTGCGACCTGGGTATAAAAGGTCAGGTAGTCTAATTCTGCTTCCTACCAAGTACGGGTACGCCATCAGTGGTTCATATGTGACACAGCCTACAAGCTCCAGCACAGAAGTAATTACTGTATTGAAAGTAGCAGTAACACCAATGGACGAATACATGTCCACTGGTAATATTCCACCATGCAAAAATAACTTAAATGTTTTGTGGGAATTAGATCATATCGGGATAACCCCTAAGGAATACTCACTGGTTGAGCGGCAAGCACTATCGTCGTATGAGGATACCGTTACCTACGATCCCGACAGCCAGCAGTATAAAGTGAGACTGCCCTGGAACAATTCTAAGGATCAGCTGCCATCTAACAAGGGTTTGGCCATACGCCGTCTTCGGGGACTTCAGAAAAGATTCCTCAAGGAGCCTGACTTTTGCGAGGAATACTCAAAAGTCATAAAGGAACAGGTGTCCCGGGGTTTTATAGAAGAGGTGCCTTTTGATAAGTCAGATACCGGGCATTACTTGGCTCATCATGGTGTAATCAAGGAGAGCAAACCTACGCCAGTGCGTATTGTCTTCGACTGTTCCGCCAAGATGAGTGAACATCATCCTAGTCTTAATGACTGCCTGTACACTGGACCATCACTGGTACCAGATTTGGCGCAGGTTTTGCTTCGATTTCGACTCGGTAAGTATGCCTGGGTGTCTGATATTGAGAAGGCATTTTTAATGTTAAGACTCCATGAAGACGACCAGGACTATACGCGATTCATGTGGCCCAAGTATCCGAGGCAACTGGATTCCCCCCTAATTTGTTACCGGTTCCGGGCAGTTTTATTTGGGGCGACTTGTTCCCAATTCCTTTTAAACGCCACCATTTTGAAACATTTGTCTTATGTCAGTGCAGATCCGCAGATTATTCATCAGATTCGGTCAGGGTTGTATATAGACAATATACTGGGTACAGGAAATGAAGATTTCCTGGTTGATACCTACGCTGTAGTCCGAGAGATTATGAATGACGCCCATCTACATTTGCGTGAATGGGCGACTAATAATTCTGTTTTGCGGACTGTACTGCAAAGGGATGGTGTGGCGGCTGTACAGCAGGAACATGTTGACTGTACTGCAAAGGGATGGTGTGGCGGCTGTACAGCAGGAACATGTTAAAGTGCTAGGGTTGTTTTGGAAAACGGACACCGATACCCTCTCATTCGGCGTTCAGTACGCGCAATATTCGCAGATTACAAAACGAATTTGCTTGAGTATGACAGCTAAACTTTTTGACCCCTTGGGGATAGTTCTACCGGTGTCGATCAAATCGAGATTATTCCTTCAGCAATTATGGAGGATAAAATTAGGATGGGATGAGGTTTTGACTGGCGATCTGGTTCAGGAGTGGGAAGACATTATTTCGGATCTTCGTCTCTGTAAGGGTTTTAATTTTCCTCGGAGAGTTGTCATGGACCATCCTGTTTCCATTCATGCCTTCTCAGACGCTATCAAGGTCGCGTACGGCACCGCCATATACTTTGTTGACACAAGTGGCAGCCGTCTAGTCATGGCGAAGGCGAAAGTCGGCCCGATCAAATCCCTTTCCATCCCAAAATTAGAGCTGACTGCAGTTCTGTTGGCTGCTAGACTCGTTCACTTTGTAGAGGAAAATTTTAAAAATTTGCTAAATATCTTGGAGACAGTTATATGGAGTGACAGCCAAATTACGCTCTACTGGTTACATAGCCGTAAGAAGCTACCAGTGTATGTCACCAACCGTGTCGACGAAATTCGTACCCTGCTCCCAACCGCACAGTTCCGGTATGTGTCTACCAAAGAGAATCCAAGTGACTGCATTACTCGTGGTGTCTCTGCTAAATTTCTCAAGTCTTCTGCGTTGTGGTGGAATGGCCCATGCTGGCTTAATGATCCCAACGAATGGCCAGAGAATATAGATTTGAGCGAGCAACACACTGCTATTGTGGCACCGGTAATTGACTCGGTGCCTGACGAAGACACACGGTATTGGGACTGGGATAGATTCAGCAGCTATGAGAAGTTACAACGTGTTACAGCATGGGTGATACGATTTGTAGGAAATGTAAAAGCAAAAATTAAAGGCACACCGCCCACAGGTAGTGCTTACCTCAATGTGAAGGAGATCAGATTTGCAGATAAATTATTACATAAGCTCTGTCAACAAGAAATATATACGCAGGAATATAAATTACTGGTTAAGGGAACAAAGTCTAGGAATAACCTGATCAACCAGTTGGGCTTACACTTGAAGGGGGACTTGATACATTGCGGAGGCAGATTACGATTGGCAGCCCTCTCTGAGGCAAGTAAGTATCCAATACTACTGCCCCCCAATCATCCCTTCACCCATCTTATCATCGATAGGTGTCACCGACTCTGTTGTCATTATGGGGTTGGTCATATAGTCACCTATGTAAGACAACGATGGTGGGTGCCTAGAATCAGGCAGGTGGTCAAGAAAGTCCTTCGCAAATGCTTAAAGTGTAGAAGAGTACAGGGAACACACTATGATCCCGTCGGAATTCCTCCCTTACCAAACCTGCGAACCACCCCAGGTGACCCTTACAAAGTTACCGGGGTTGACTACAGTGGAGCAATCCCTGTGAAAGATTCGCCCAATCTTAAGGTGTATATGATACTTTTCACTTGTGCTGTTACCAGGGCAATTCACCTGGAACTGGTCACCAACCTCACTTGTGATAGCTTCCTACATGCCTTCCGAAGATTCTGCAGTAGACAGGGATATCCGCGTATCATGCTGAGTGACAATGCAAAGACTTTCATAGGGGCATCTACATATCTCAAAGAAGTGAGCAACAATCCTAAGATTCAGACTTGCCTAGCGGATGTAAAATGCGAATGGCGTTTCATTCCCGCCAGAGCGCCTTGGTTTGGCGCCATATGGGAGAGAGCCATAGGCATCGTGAAGGCGGGTCTGAAGAAGGTGTTGGGTAGAGCTCTCATCTCGATTGAGGAACTCAACACCATACTCTTGGAGATTGAAGCCACCGTAAATGATCGCCCTCTATACTATGCTTCTGGTGATTTGGAAGACCTTACCACAATCACACCCTCAGTACTGGTACGTGGATACAGACTGCGGGATCTTCCTGAAGAGCATGACGAGGATACTATGGAGGATCCAGACTACATAAGTAAGGAAGTGATATCGGCCCGCTACAAATACATTCGTAAATTATCGCGAGATATTTGGCATCGCTGGTCAACAGAATATCTGGTGACTTTAAGGGAAGCGCAAAAGAATAAACTAACACCATTAAAAGGTCATTGGCCTAGGGTAGGGGACGTGGTAACCATCCATGAGGAGGGCCCGCGCGCATTTTGGAAATTGGGTCGGATAGAGGAGTTATTACCAGGTCGTGATGGTGAGGTTCGGGTAGCAAAGGTTCGCACCAGGACTGGAGTAATCACATGGCCAACAGTCCGACTATATCCTCTTGAGGGTGACCTCGATCGCAAGGACACCCCCTCGGATCAGTTATCCATTGAAGTCCCCTCTCTGACTTCTACTTCGGCGCAGCCTGTTGACGCGTCTGGCGAACGCCCACATCGACAGGCAGCCCAGATATCCTCCCAAGGTTGGCGGGATAAGATTGCCTCCGGGCAAATCTAATCATGTAAAATTTGTATATTTTCTGTTGGTGGGAATATGTCCATACTTAGTGTACTCAAACTAGTATGAACAGTCTCGATGTTACGTAATCTGGGTTGATGTAGCGTTATGTATCATTCCGTAGTCTTAAGTTGAACGCTTCCATAACCTTGGTCGAACGTTACATGATTGGGTAGAATATATTATTCTATAGTAGTATATGGGAAAGTATTGTAGGATTATAATTCCCATATATATATATATATATATATTTGTATTATTTTAGATTGTTTATAAGTATCTCATTGTAAAGAAGATGGGATACATTTTCCATATGTTATGCGTGTGCGCGGTATGTCACGACAGAGACGAACATAACACGCTCGCCACTCTCCAACCAACCTCCGTCCCAGCTACACACGCTAAGCCTTCTTTCTTCTAGTTTCATAATCAGGTGTTTTCGCTTCACTTTCATCTCATATTCCAAATAGTCATTACATCATCATATTTGTTAGTTAGCTCAAATTTAACGTAAATATCTAGCCTATCCTAGCCTATTGTAGCCTCTTTTCATACTTTGTTTACTATACTAACCACTTCCAGTTATTTAGCCTATTTTCCGCCATCCTCCAATCACCAGCTGAGTTCATCAAAGGGTAATTATATTTCTATATGGTTAATACTTATTCATTATCAAATATACAGTCCACTTATCTAAATTAGCCATACCTTAAGGCAGTGCAAGACTGCATACCATCGAAAATACGGCGTCCAGGCCATAATGATAAGCCCAAATGGTGGAATAAAGATATTTCAGACTGTCTGCTTGCTAAAAAATTTGCTAATGATAGATTAAAATCCTCACAAAATGACGAAGAACGGGTGAAATTTGTAGAGCTACGACGCAAAGCCAAAAAGTTAATTAAGCAAAGTAAAAAGACCCTGGAGTTACATGTTGCGAATCAAAGTAAAACAAACCCGAAAGAATTATATAGTTATATCAGAAAGAAAAAAGTAGTTACTTCAACTGTTGGACCGTTAGTCGATGAAAATGGAGAATACACCAAAGACGAAGTACAAATGAGTAATGCCCTCAATACCTTCTTTGCATCAGTTTTTACAACCAAAGACCTCAGTGATATCCCTACACCATCGCCGATTCAGATTGATAATTCAGATGTTCTAAGCAATATCACCGTTACAGAGAGAGAAGTATTGAATTGTTTAGATAAACTCAAGGTAAATAAAACGCCTGGACCTGATACAATCTCGCCTCGAGTTCTAAAGGATGCTAAGGATGAGCTCTCCAAACCACTGACATTGCTATTCAATGAATCCTTGCAGTCTGGGACTATGCCTGATCAGTGGAAGCTAGCCAACGTAACACCGATATTAAAAAAAGGCAGCAAATCCCTACCCAGTAACTATCGTCCAATTAGCTTCACCTCAATTGTATGTAAAATGTTAGAAACGGTCATAAGAGACAGACTCGTAAATCACTTAGAGACAAATAACTTACTTAAAGATACTCAACACGGCTTTCGTAAAAAACGTTCCTGTTTAACAAACCTCTTAGACTTCTTCCACGATATCCTTAACCTCTACGATTAGAGTAAAGCTGTAGATATTATATACCTTGATTTTCAAAAGGCCTTTGACAAACTTCCCCACAAACGTTTACTGCTAAAACTAAAAGCGCATGGAATACAAGACGGTGTGTTGAAATGGCTAGAAAATTGGCTCAGCGACAGAAAGCAAAGAGTAGTCATAAACGGTAAGGCATCTAAATGGACCAATGTAAGTAGCGGGGTACCCCAGGGATCGGTACTAGGACCAATTCTCTTTCTAATTTACATCAACGACATAGATGAGGGTCTCACCTGTACAATCTCAAAATTTGCTGACGATACAAAAATTGCAAATAGCGTACTCTCAAAAGAACAAGTTGACGATATGCAACACAATCTAGATAAATTGTCATGTTGGGCCCAAATTTGGCAAATGAGTTTCAATGCGGATAAATGTAAAGTACTACATATCGGATACCTAAATGAGAAAGCAAACTATTCGATGAATGACACTCAGCTTAAGAATGTAAACAGAGAAACGGATCTGGGAGTAACAATATCGAGTAACCTAAAACCGAGTCAACAATGTTCAGAAGTTGTTAAGAAGGCAAACAAAACAATTGGCTTTATAGGCAGGTCATTTGAGCATAAATCCAAAGAAGTTATCCTAACCCTTTACAATTCCTTAGTCCGCCCTCTTCTGGAATACTGCATTCAATCCTGGTGCCCTTTTTACCAAAAAGATATAAACAAGCTAGAACGAGTTCAACGTAGAGTTACCAAAATGATACCTAGCCTAAAGAACAAACCATACGAAGAGCGTCTTAGAGAATTAAATCTATTTCCTTTAACCCAGCGCAGATTAAGAGGTGACTTAATTCAAGTGTTCAAAATCATCAAAGGCATCGACAATATGAACTGTAGTAAGTACTTCACTATCGACCAATCTAATTACACGCGGGGAAACGGTTGCAAAATTATTGGTAAATCTTTTAACTCACACGAATCTAAGAATTTCTTCTTCAATCGAGTTGTCAACTTGTGGAATGGGCTTCCCCGAGACGTTATAGACTGCAGCACCGTTGATTCATTTAAACTCCACTTAGACAAATATCTCGCATCAAACCCGCGACTGACTGCGCTTGTAAATTAATAACTTTATTTTATTCCCCCCTCAGTTACTAACCCATCTGTCCCCTACTAACTTCCTAATCCTGCCACGGACATTAGTTCTAGGGCAGTAGTTCCCTTTCCAATGTTCCCTTACCCACTCTAAACCACTGTTTGGACACTTGATCCTGTGTTTTGGAGGACAAGCAGCCTAGAAGGGTCACTAGATTTGTTGTTGCTTGGTTTCCTTTGTACTCCTTTGTACTTCCTTTGTACTCTCTCTCTCTCTCTCTCTCTCTCTCTCTCTCTCTCTCTCTCTCTCTCCCTTCATGAAATGTAAAAGAGAATGTATCTAAATTTTCGATGGATTTACTTGTGCGGTGTTCGTTTTTATACAAATGTTATGTTATGTTGATTTAGGATAGGAAATGTAATCGTAAAAGCTTGCTAGAAGCTAAGATATTAGAGCGGTCGAAAATGTTTAAACACAAATTATAATAATTAAAACAAAATATATAATTATATAAAGTCAACGTTCGGCGACGTAAGGCTCCCAGCACACCGGGTCCGAACTCCAGTTAATCCTGGAAAATATGACCTAGGTGACAATTATACTGACCCATAAATATTAGCCTTTCTCTCTCTCTCTCTCTCTCTCTCTCTCTCTCTCTCCCTCTCTCTCTCTCACGCACACACTCACACACATTGAGCATCAGTGAACAGTATAAAATGCTGTTGGTATTGTAGTTATACTCTATATACTCCTTCGTTGGATACATCTAAATTGATAGCATTGTATTATTTCATATTTGTATTTAAAGCAAGTATCTATGTATTGAATATGCACTATTTGTTGCATCATTAGAGAAAACCAAATAATTATATTAAGATATGTTTCTGAAGTATTGAAATGTTCCGAGATCTGCAGGAGAGAGAGAGAGAGAGCTACATAGATACACAGACCACACAGACCTCTAGGTCCTTACTAGGCAGTCTGGCCTTACAAACTATATATGTATATATGCATATATATATATATATATATATATATATATATATATATATATATATATATATATATATATATATATATACACACCGGTACATACATATACACATACACATACACACACACACACACATATACACATACATACACACATACATACATATATATACAGTATATATATATACATACTGTAGAGTGCACACACATACACATACATTTTTTTTTTTTTTTTTTTTTTTTTTTCATATCACCCCAGCCCTCTGCAGATAGAGGTCAAGCCTTCCCTTGAAAGCGTTTATTGTGTCGCTCTCCACCACTCTCGCTGGTAGTTTATTGCACTCTGTCGCCACACTGTAGGTGAAGAAACTCTTTGTGACATCTAGGTTTGCCCTTTTTGGTTTTTAATTTCATTCCATTTCCGCGAGTTTGATTAGTATTGTTTAATGTGAATAGTGCATTTACATCGACTTTGTCGAAACCTTTTAGTATCTTAAAGCACTCAATAAGCTGACCCCTCAACCTCCTCTTTTTTAATGAGAACAGGTTCAATCGTTTAAGTCTTTCTTCATATGGTTTATTTCTTAATGAGGGTATCATCTTCGTCGCTCTACGCTGTACTGACTCGAGTCTTACAATGTCCTTGATCAGATAAGGTGACCAGAACTGCACACCATATTCAAGGTGGGGCCTCACCATAATTTTGAACAGTGGCACTATTACGTTTTCATGTTTATATGTAAATTTTCGTTTAATAAAGCCCAATGCTATGTTTGCCTTATTTGCAGCTGCTATACATTGGTCGGAAGGTTTTAGGTTTTCAGATATTAGTACCCCTAGGTCTTTTACTACCGTTGCGGTTTTTATTTGTTTGCCATTCATTTCGTATTTGTATTTCATATTTCTGCTACCAACCTGCAGCACCTGACATTTATCGACATTGAATGGCATCTGCCATTTTTTCGACCACTCTGATATCTTGTTTAAATCAGATTGCAACGCATTTCTATCATCTTCGTTCAGGACTGTATTTCCTATTTTTGTATCGTCGGCGAATTTGGAAATGGTGTTGTTTACCCCTACATCAATATCGTTAATGTAAATGAGAAACAGGACCGGTCCAAGGACTGAACCCTGTGGAACTCCACTAGTGACAGGCTCCCACTCCGATTCCACTCCATTTATCACCACTCTCTGTCTTCTGTCTGTAAGCCAATTTTTTATCCAAGAATGAGTTTCACCTTTGATACCTATCCTCTCCAGTTTAGCCAATAGTTTTCGGTGAGGCACCTTGTCGAAAGCTTTTTGAAAGTCCAAGAAGATTATATCTAGTGATTTCGTCATGTCGTTATATGTGAATAGTTTGTTATAAAATTCAATCAAATTTGTTATGCATGACTTATTTGATCTAAAGCCGTGTTGACTATTTTTGATTAGGTTGTTTGATTCGAGGTAATCTACTATCTTATCTCTAAGGATTTTTTCCATGATTTTTCCTACAATTGAAGTTAGACTAATTGGTCTGTAATTACTCGCTTTGGCCTTGCTACCCTTCTTGTATATCGGCGTAATGTTCGCATCTTTCCAATCACTCGGTACAATCCCCTGTAGTAATGATAAGTTAAATAGTTGTGTCAGGGGTTTTGCTATTTATTTGCTTTGTACTTCGCTAACACTGATGGTGAAATCTCCTATCACATGAGTTGAGGTGTTGTTTTCAAGGGTATGATCGATCATTTCTTCTGTGAAAACTGAGCCAAAATATTTGTTGAGCAGATTTGCCGTGTTTGTGTCACCTGTTATTGTCTGGCCATCTTCTATTAGCGGTCCGATTCCGCTTTTGATCTGTTTATTTTGATTTACGTAACTGTAGAATTTTTGGGGGTTTGTGGCACTTTCTCTGGCAATACTCATTTCGTAATTTTGTTTGTTCGCCCTAATTATTTTTTTCACTTCCCTTCTACTATTTTTGTACAAGTTTTTAATTACTTCAGTGTTTGTGTTATTTTTTACAAGTTTGTGGAGTTGATTCCTTTTCCTTATTGCCTTACCAATGTCTCTACTGTACCAAGGGGGCATACTTGATTTCGTATTACGTTTTGGTTTCATGGGTACAAATTGTTTATGCGCTTCTGTAATTGTAGACTTAAAATGTCCCCATAGTTCATTTACTTCGTTTATATTTATGAGGTTTGAGTGTATGTTTGATAGCGATTCCTTAAGTCCGTCATAATTTGCGTTTTTGAAGTCCGAAACCATTCCTGTTGTTTTTACTGAGGAATATTTGCTTATAACGTTGATTCTTAAGATTTTATGATCGGACGTTGCCAGATGTTCACCTACATCCAGGTTTGATAATAGATTTTCTTGGGTAGTGATTACGAGGTCTAATATATTCCTGTCTCGCGTCGGCTGTTTTACGTGTTGAGTCAAAAAATTGTCCTGGATGAAGCTTGTCATTAGGCGTGACTCAGCATTTTTTCCGGTCAGGGTATTCCAGTCAATTAGGGGGAGGTTGTAGTCACCTAGTAAAACTGTTTCGTCAGAATTAAGGGTTTTCTCTAGTATTTCATAAAAAATTGTATCATCTGCAACAGTTAGTCTCGTGGTCGGTACGCTGTAGTGATATTTAAGTTAATGTGTTTTGTATTTATTTTGACGCACACTATTTCTGCATTACTTTCGGGGAGAGTCACCTCAACTGGGTTTAAGTAGGTTGCAACGTACATTGCAACCCCCCCTCTTTGTTTTCCATTGTTACGGTCTTTATGAAAACATTTATATGGCTCTATGTCTATCTATCTATCTATCTATATGCTCAGGCCCAATCCCCATTTTGGGGGTAGCCGAATCAAGACAGAGCAAGAACAGGGAAAACACAAAAACAACATAAAACAAAAAATAAGTACAGATAAAAAACACAAACTCACACACATCCAGGTCACCCAGGAGAAGACCCAGAGACCAGGGTTACCAAGGTCGCTCCAGCACTCCCCCGGCCCCTGACCACCCGGAGAGGTTCCGATCTCGGCAGGCAGACATGCAGCGGAGCCAAAGCCACAAGCCCTCCCACCACACTTCCAGGCACACCCTTCATATTAATCGTTCCCCCGGGCCAGGCGCCTGATGGACTATTATCTAGTCGAACTTGCGCCCGACCCCTTACTCCAAATGACCACGTGTTCACTCAACTATTCACAAGCATTCTCCATTCACTCCTGTCCACCACCACTTCCCCTGCCTGATCTATAGTCATTCCTCTATCATCCAAAGCCTTTCTTACACAGTCTCTCCATCTCAATGGGGGTCTTCCTGCCCTTCTATCTCCCCTTGTACCTGACTCACATATTCTCTTTGTAAGCCTTTCATCTCCCATTCGTTCAACATGACCATACCAGCTCAGCACCCTTCTGTCCACTCTGGCTGACAAATGTTCCTGCTGCCCCACTCTCCTACGTATCTCTTCATTCCTCAATCTGTCTCTACGAGTAACTCCACACATACTCCTCAAGCAGCTCATCTCCATCACATCCAGCCCTCTTTTCTCCTTTTTCTTCAGAGCCCATGTCTCAGCCCCATACATCACTGTTGGCACAACAATTCCTTGATACAGTGCACTTTTTACTTTCACTCCGAGATTTCTCGTCTTCCACATACTTCCCATTGCTCCGAAAACCTTCCTTCCTTCACACACTCTCTGTTTTACCTCCATTTCCATACCTCCACTCCTGCTTATGGCTTATGGCTCTATGTGATATTCATGAAGTAGATCTTTATTTTTAAGGTTCAGATGTGTTTCCGTTATACAAATAACGTCAACTTTCTCATTTAATAACAGACATTTGAGTTCGTCTATTGTGTTTCTTATTGAGCAGGCATTTATGGATATTATTTTTATATCATTTCTCTCAGCATGCGCTGGATTTGTTTTTCTTATTGGTGGGGATGGGTTTGGGGTTGTGACTTGAAGCTGCGGCGGGTTGTCAAATTCATTCAGTTGGTTGGGTTGGCTTGGATGGGGTTGGGTGGGGTTGTTTAGTTTGTTTTGTGGTTCAGGTAGGTAAATTTTCGCAACTTGTGGGCCATTGGGGTTGACGGTTTCGTTTAGATGGTTGTGATGGACTTGGAAGGGTTGGGCGGGGTTATTTATTTCTCTTAACCCGGGAGCTGCGGGAAGACTCTCCTGAGTAAGTAAAACTAAAAATCAACTTTTTACATCGAAAAAAAAATATTTTTTTTATTTTTATTTTTTTATTTTTTATTTTTTTTTTGGCCCCTGGGCCATGCAAAATCTCAGTCCTCTACCTCCCCTCCTTCCCCACTTTCCTCCTATTCCTCAGTTATCACCTATTTTCCCTATTATTCCCTTATTCTGAGGTATATTTTCGTGCTAACATTAGCGAGTTGCAAGCAGGGTGTTGTCATCACTGATGGCCATCGAGTGCAAGAGAGAGAGAGAGAGTATCAATCGACTGTGTCGCAGTGGCCTTGGGGAAAATTGGCGGGAAGGTAGCTTGCCTCACCCATACATTATACAACTCGCGGGCTATATCTCCGATTTTGACCATCCAAACGCTGTTTTCACTCGTTTTATTGTTGTTTCAGGTTAATACCTTTATAATCAACCCATAATAGGCGCATATGGATAATTATTAATGCTATTAATGGTACAATGAATATTTTAGTGACGAAAAACCTCAAATACGTCAGCACTTCAGAGGTTAACTGTGCGGGTGGAGTTTGATTGGGTGGGGTTGTGGGAGGGTTTTTCCGGGGGTAGCGTTGTCAATACTCAGAGGAGTCTATTAGCATAGTTATCTCTCGGTCCTGACTGGCGTTGTTTTCATGGGCAATGTAGGTTGCTTGATTTAGGGTGTCACTCATGTGCTGAACGCCTTTTTCTGATAAATGAATGCCATCTCCGCTGTACAGGGACGAGTTCCCTACAAAGGTGGTCCAATTGTCCACATACAGTACCTACTCTTGTTCGCACATGACCTTGACTGCGTTGTTAATTTCTATGGCTCTATTTTGTCCGTATGAGCTTGTTTTAATCCGGGGTATGACACCGCTTACCACACATTTCGTGGTCTTCCTTTTCATGACTTTAATTAGGTTCTCGAAATATTTTTCTATGGTCTTAATAGGGGCCATACCTCCGTCAAAGCAGTCATCTGAGCCAACATTGACGACTACACAGGTGCCCTCTGGTATGGCGGAGTTAGTTATGTCTTTCAAGGTATGTTCGACTTTACCGCCTGGAATGACCTTTACTGACCTTTTTCCTCTGTTCTTGGTGGCAAAGGCAGCTCCTTGACCTCGCATGAGACTGTCACCATAGACTAGGGTGAGTTTCTCCTTCCCGCTGAATCCGTGATTTGATGGTTTCGTTGTTTTCCTGTCAGGAATTTTCTTGCCTTTCGAGCTTGCTTTCACGTGGTCAGTTACCTCGTGTGCAAGTCTGTTTTTGATAGGGTTACCTGGTGTCGGTTTTCCATTCCCATTCCCATTCACGTGGTCAGTTACCTCGTGTTCATTGTTTTCGGCGAGAACAGCAAATATGTTTTTGATAGGGATACCTGGTGTCTCTTTCCCATTCCCTTGGGATTTGTTCTTGTTACGCCTGTTGACTACTGTCTGAAATAGATCCTTGGATGGGTTTTCTTTTTGAAGATTTTTAACA
Source organism: Lithodes maja (assembly GCA_037953745.1). Lineage (NCBI taxonomy): Eukaryota > Metazoa > Arthropoda > Malacostraca > Decapoda > Lithodidae > Lithodes > Lithodes maja. Next base: position 132,240 of record JBAKBP010004003.1, read on the forward strand.
ACGTCGACTTGCTTACTCTCTATGTCCTTTACTCGCTCTTTTAGTAAGAAATTTTGATGCGAAAGTACACCTACAGTCTCCTTTAGTGTGAGATTATCTCGCTTCAATTCGTCAGCCTGTGCCTTGTGTGCTTCTAATGCGCACTCCAAGAGCAAAAAGTGTTCACCAGTTAAACACATAAAACACTTGGCATTTGGATACCCATGACGCGGATACCATTCCTTGTAGTAGTTCTTGTTACAGGAGGGGCATTTAATTCTGATCGGTGCCATGATTTGGGGTTGGTGAGGGAGAATTTGCAAAAACGAAGAGAGAGAGAGAGAGAGAGAGAGAGAGAGAGAGAGAGAGAGAGAGAGAGAGAGAGAGAGAGAGAGAGAGAGAGAGAGAAGAGAGAGAGAGAGAAGACTTATACCGGAAGAATTTTTTAAGATAGCATACAGAAGAACGCATTGTATTTAAGCGTTGGTTTTGTTATATTAAGATACTATATATTTGTCTTTAACAAGTTAATTTTGTGTGTGTGTGTGAGTGTGTGTGACTACAATTGAATAGACCCTAATATTGGGAAATATTATGGAGCAGTGGGACGATAATGGTGTGCCCCATGGTTCCCTAGTGTCTTACTCTCACAGCCCACTGGCACAAGCCGGTCTTTCTCTCTCTGGTGTAAGGATGCGGCGACCCCACCACCCGTCACTTTGGTGGTGCAATCAGCTTCTGGAGCAGTGGACCACTGGTTCCTATCTTCAGAAAATTCCTCTGTTTGGTATGCTTCCAGCCAGGGCCCCACTAGGGGGAAACAAACTAGCAAAACAATGGTGGAACTGCCATCTGGGAGAAGAACTGCTCTGGGTCTGCTCCTTCAGTGCTAAGGGTCATCATCCATTTAGTGGAAATGGCACTGTGGAGTGGGTCAGTGGAGGCATGTCTGGGAGCCTGGAGGCAGTTTCTGCTATGGCCATCCCTTTTGAGAAGCTTCCTCTGGAAGCTGGATGTCAGATTGATGATGATGCTGATGATAATGGAGCATTGCTTTCTTGCTGTTATTAGTAATGTATATTTGGTTAATATTACATATGTGTGAAAAGGAACACCTTGACATGGTTAGGCCATGTGGAACGTATAGGAACCAAGAGAATGACTAAGAGAGTGTACGAGAGTGAGGTGGAAGGACAGAGAGGGAGAGGTAAACCAAATGAGAGGTGGAAGGGTGGAGTGAAGAAGTATATGAGTGAAGGTGGTATGGTAGGAGGGGCGTCAACTGACTGGGGACAGAGGTGCATGGGTCCGTTGCGTTCGTGGCCATCCCTTCGTGGATCACAGCGTCCGGCAATAGATAGATAGATAGACATAATTTGCAGATTGGCAGACTTTAGTGGTACGGTCAGTTTCCCTCAATGCCACCCCATCCTCCCTCTACATTCCCGCCCCTGACATTTTTCTTCCTGGACATGTCAACCTCCCCCCTCCAAAGGGGTAAATATACTGGTGGTGGTATGTGCCTTTGGGAGGAAATGTCGTAGTGGTTAAAAGGTTAGAGTGATCGAGTTTCTTTCAATCATACACAATATTGGTGAACAACATATTGCAGACACGCAACAGTTTTACCCATTCAGTTCGGTGACGTCTTTTTTCATTATATTCTAGCAACTATTAGACGGTTTTGTTCAGCTTAGAAAGGATAGCTACCCGTTAAAAGATTACAGACAATCTCGATTAATGCCTTTAGCTACCATATTGCCTTCCTGAGCTTCATAAAATCGTCAAAATGCAGTTGCAATTAGCACAAAATGGCGTCGCCGGTACTGTAAGGGTTAAGCACTTTCTGGAATGATACAACAAAATTAATGATGTGAGAGTTGGTTCTTCTTAAAGTTATTGGCAGCATCATGAAGAATAATAGCGTTAAACAGGATGTTATAGAGAATGTCAATAGGATGATAATATGTAAATGGAAGATACACCATGACCTCATTATATAATTGGAGTGGAATCGGAGAGTGAGTGCGGCTACGCGCTGTCACGGCGTATGCTCCCATTGATTGATTGATTAGAATATTTATACTAATGCTGGAGGGACCTTTAGTATTCAGAGAGACTAATGAGATAAGTTTGACACCTTTGCTCATACATGTTATTCATAAGAACATAATTAATACCACAACATTCTGCAAAATCCGACCGACGCACAAGACATATCCCTTTCCTACCAAACCCAAATCCCCCATATGACTAACCAATGTAAGCTTGAATCTTTCTACCGCTCTGGAACTAATCACACTACTAGCCATATGTGTGATATATCTAAAACCCTGTTTCTAAACCAATGGTTGCCTATATACTTTTTTATGCGTTAAACATAATTGTAATGTATATGGCGCCATTGTATTTTAAATTTTAAGGATGTTAATTTGATAACATATATATTTAAATGTACCATTGATAAAACAAAATGTTTGCCACCGGACTTGCAACCATATGAAACAGTTTAGATTTTCAAGAACAAATCTATATGTACACTCACACGTACTAAGAGCTGCTAAGGGTTGGGTCCTTCCTTCCTCCCCTCCACTCTAGGCAGGTGGAAGGGGAAAGTCGGGTCCAAGACTACCCCACCTTCCACCCCCAAACTATCCCCTACTCCCCCACCTTCCTCTTCTAGCTGCCACTTAATTATTTACCACGCTTGCGCTTATGGCTTGTAAAATATAGCTAAACCATAATTGCACACGCTTGTAATGGCCAACATTTAACATTTAATAGGATTTTATTTATACAATAATGTAATTACATTCTCAAAATGAGCATATACACACAATGTGGATTGCACGTATCTCGGCTGTAGTGGTCTGCTCCCTGTCTCTTTCTCTCTCTCACACACTGGATTTGAACTTATAATTTGTATTGAGAGCGTGGCTACTACTCTTTTAATCCTGACAAATGATACATGATTTCGAGGTTATGTAGTTTGGTGTTCAGTATTGGCTGAAGCCGTGGATGCAGTAATATTTCCAAGGTTTGCACCATCCACCCTTGGACCATTTCACAGCTTAAGAGGGCTCTGACTTTTATGTAACGTGATACATTCAGAGTTGTACATAGTTTATTCAACTAATTATAACATACACCAATTTCATAAGAATGAATTAAAGTTGCTTGTAGTATTTCCTTTAGTTTGACCAGGGGGGAAAGCATTCAAACGGTACCGACGTCTTCAAGCTCAAGAATCTCATTCTTCCTATGATTCTGCCCGGAATCAAGACAAATCTGTCCTTCAACTCGCCAAACACTCTTTCATCAATAATACATGAACTGAACTATCCAACTCTAGCTCTTCCCAAGCTTTCTGGCAGCTACCCAAAAATATCTCCAAAAAATATTCTTTCTCGTCTTTCACTCCCTTTTTCCACTCTGATGGCACAACCATCACTTCTTCCTCTGACAAAGCTGAACTCTTCACTAAAACTTTCGCTAGAAACTCCACCTTGGATGATTCCAGCGCCATTCCTCCCTCTCCACCCCCTCTCTCCTACTTATGCCTAATATTCTAATATCTTCTAAAGATGTACTCTCTACCCTCTCTGGAACTCTTTCCCTGAATCCATCTTTCCCTCATCCTATGACTTAAATTGTTTCAAACTCGGTGTGTCCAGATATTTTGGCTTGAACATTCCTTGATTTTGGCCCTGTCACTCTTTTAAATATTGGGGAGGCACTCGCTACAGGCAGTTCTGCCTTTTGTCTCCCTCACTCCCATAAAAAAAAATAAAAAAAATGCGGAACTTATGTCCTCGGCATATTTCCACCAATATTCAATCCACAACAGAATAAATCTATATTGTTTTTTTCTCTAATGAAGAACAGAATTAGGTAAATGGATTATTTTTTATTATTTTATTGTTTTTATTTTCTCGTTTTACACAGACACATACACACACACACACACACACATATATATATATATATATATATATATATATATATATATATATATATATATATATATATATATATACTGTATATATATATATATATGTTTCTAGTCTCTCAGTGGGGATCGAACCATCGACCATCAGAACGATAGCCGACGCTTAATCAATTACACCACGGCAGTCAAAAGACACTCAGCCTTCTATCCTATTTATGTTAGGGAGAAGGGAAACCCACTAGGCGAATATATTTCAATTCAAACCTAGTTGTAGGATCCATATTTCCAGAATACCATACACGGATTTTTTTTTTTTTTGAGTGTCCCGACGCAACTCGGGTTGAAATTGATTTCATTTAATTCTAACCCACAAAGCATGAGAGTTACAAATATTGAGAATATATCACAAATACACGTGAGCCACTAAATGTTTCTAGTCTCTCAGTGGGGATCGAACCATCGACCATCAGAACGATAGCCGACGCTTAATCAATTACACCACGGCAGTCAAAAGACACTCAGCCTTCTATCCTATTTATGTTAGGGAGAAGGGAAACCCACTAGGCGAATATATTTCAATTCAAACCTAGTTGTAGGATCCATATTTCCAGAATACCATACACGGATTTTTTGAGTGTCCCGACGCAACTCGGGTTGAAATTGATTTCATTTAATTCTAACCCACAAAGCATGAGAGTTACAAATATTGAGAATATATCACAAATACACGTGAGCCACTAAATGTTTCTAGTCTCTCAGTGGGGATCGAACCATCGACCATCAGAACGATAGCCGACGCTTAATCAATTACACCACGGCAGTCAAAAGACACTCAGCCTTCTATCCTATTTATGTTAGGGAGAAGGGAAACCCACTAGGCGAATATATTTCAATTCAAACCTAGTTGTAGGATCCATATTTCCAGAATACCATACACGGATTTTTTGAGTGTCCCGACGCAACTCGGGTTGAAATTGATTTCATTTAATTCTAACCCACAAAGCATGAGAGTTACAAATATTGAGAATATATCACAAATACACGTGAGCCACTAAATGTTTCTAGTCTCTCAGTGGGGATCGAACCATCGACCATCAGAACGATAACCGACGCTTAATCAATTACACCACGGCAGTCAAAAGACACTCAGCCTTCTATCCTATTTATGTTAGGGAGAAGGGAAACCCACTAGGCGAATATATTTCAATTCAAACCTAGTTGTAGGATCCATATTTCCAGAATACCATACACAGATTTTTTGAGTGTCCCGACGCAACTCGGGTTGAAATTGATTTAATTTAATTCTAACCCACAAAGCATGAGAGTTACAAATATTGAGAATATATCACAAATACACGTGAGCCACTAAATGTTTCTAGTCTCTCAGTGGGGATCGAACCATCGACCATCAGAACGATAGCCGACGCTTAATCAATTACACCACGGCAGTCAAAAGACACTCAGCCTTCTATCCTATTTATGTTAGGGAGAAGGGAAACCCACTAGGCGAATATATTTCAATTCAAACCTAGTTGTAGGATCCATATTTCCAGAATACCATACACGGATTTTTTGAGTGTCCCGACGCAACTCGGGTTGAAATTGATTTCATTTAATTCTAACCCACAAAGCATGAGAGTTACAAATATTGAGAATATATCACAAATACACGTGAGCCACTAAATGTTTCTAGTCTCTCAGTGGGGATCGAACCATCGACCATCAGAACGATAGCCGACGCTTAATCAATTACACCACGGCAGTCAAAAGACACTCAGCCTTCTATCCTATTTATGTTAGGGAGAAGGGAAACCCACTAGGCGAATATATTTCAATTCAAACCTAGTTGTAGGATCCATATTTCCAGAATACCATACACGGATTTTTTGAGTGTCCCGACGCAACTCGGGTTGAAATTGATTTCATTTAATTCTAACCCACAAAGCATGAGAGTTACAAATATTGAGAATATATCACAAATACACGTGAGCCACTAAATGTTTCTAGTCTCTCAGTGGGGATCGAACCATCGACCATCAGAACGATAGCCGACGCTTAATCAATTACACCACGGCAGTCAAAAGACACTCAGCCTTCTATCCTATTTATGTTAGGGAGAAGGGAAACCCACTAGGCGAATATATTTCAATTCAAACCTAGTTGTAGGATCCATATTTCCAGAATACCATACACGGATTTTTTTAGTGTCCCGACGCAACTCGGGTTGAAATTGATTTCATTTAATTCTAACCCACAAAGCATGAGAGTTACAAATATTGAGAATATATCACAAATACACGTGAGCCACTAAATGTTTCTAGTCTCTCAGTGGGGATCGAACCATCGACCATCAGAACGATAGCCGACGCTTAATCAATTACACCACGGCAGTCAAAAGACACTCAGCCTTCTATCCTATTTATGTTAGGGAGAAGGGAAACCCACTAGGCGAATATATTTCAATTCAAACCTAGTTGTAGGATCCATATTTCCAGAATACCATACACGGATTTTTTTTTTTTTTGAGTGTCCCGACGCAACTCGGGTTGAAATTGATTTCATTTAATTCTAACCCACAAAGCATGAGAGTTACAAATATTGAGAATATATCACAAATACACGTGAGCCACTAAATGTTTCTAGTCTCTCAGTGGGGATCGAACCATCGATCATCAGAACGATAGCCGACGCTTAATCAATTACACCACGGCAGTCAAAAGACACTCAGCCTTCTATCCTATTTATGTTAGGGAGAAGGGAAACCCACTAGGCGAATATATTTCAATTCAAACCTAGTTGAAGGATCCATATTTCCAGAATACCATACACGGATTTTTTGAGTGTCCCGACGCAACTCGGGTTGAAATTGATTTAATTTAATTCTAACCCACAAAGCATGAGAGTTACAAATATTGAGAATATATCACAAATACACGTGAGCCACTAAATGTTTCTAGTCTCTCAGTGGGGATCGAACCATCGACCATCAGAACGATAGCTGACGCTTAATCAATTACACCACGGCAGTAAAAAGACACTCAGCCTTCTATCCTATTTATGTTAGGGAGAAGGGAAACCCACTAGGCGAATATATTTCAATTCAAACCTAGTTGTAGGATCCATATTTCCAGAATACCATACACAGATTTTTTGAGTGTCCCGACACAACTCGGGTTGAAATTGATTTCATTTAATTCTAACCCACAAAGCATGAGAGTTACAAATATTGAGAATATATCACAAATACATGTGAGCCACTAAATGTTTCTAGTCTCTCAGTGGGGATCGAACCATCGACCATCAGAACGATAGCCGACGCTTAATCAATTACACCACGGCAGTCAAAAGACACTCAGCCTTCTATCCTATTTATGTTAGGGAGAAGGGAAACCCACTAGGCGAATATATTTCAATTCAAACCTAGTTGTAGGATCCATATTTCCAGAATACCATACACGGATTTTTTGAGTGTCCCGACGCAACTCGGTTGAAATTGATTCATTTAATTCTAACCCACAAAGCATGAGAGTTACAAATATTGAGAATATATCACAAATACACGTGAGCCACTAAATGTTTCTAGTCTCTCAGTGGGGATCGAACCATCGACCATCAGAACGATAGCCGACGCTTAATCAATTACACCACGGCAGTCAAAAGACACTCAGCCTTCTATCCTATTTATGTTAGGGAGAAGGGAAACCCACTAGGCGAATATATTTCAATTCAAACCTAGTTGTAGGATCCATATTTCCAGAATACCATACACGGATTTTTTTTTTTTTTTGAGTGTCCCGACGCAACTCGGGTTGAAATTGATTTCATTTAATTCTAACCCACAAAGCATGAGAGTTACAAATATTGAGAATATATCACAAATACACGTGAGCCACTAAATGTTTCTAGTCTCTCAGTGGGGATCGAACCATCGATCATCAGAACGATAGCCGACGCTTAATCAATTACACCACGGCAGTCAAAAGACACTCAGCCTTCTATCCTATTTATGTTAGGGAGAAGGGAAACCCACTAGGCGAATATATTTCAATTCAACCTAGTTGAAGGATCCATATTTCCAGAATACCATACACGGATTTTTTGAGTGTCCCGACGCAACTCGGGTTGAAATTGATTTAATTTAATTCTAACCCACAAAGCATGAGAGTTACAAATATTGAGAATATATCACAAATACACGTGAGCCACTAAATGTTTCTAGTCTCTCAGTGGGGATCGAACCATCGACCATCAGAACGATAGCCGACGCTTAATCAATTACACCACGGCAGTCGTGGTGTAATTGATTAAGCGTCGGCTATCGGTTAGGGAGAAGGGAAACCCACTAGGCGAATATATTTCAATTCAAACCTAGTTGTAGGATCCATATTTCCAGAATACCATACACGGATTTTTTGAGTGTCCCGACGCAACTAGGGTTGAAATTGATTTCATTTAATTCTAACCCACAAAGCATGAGAGTTACAAATATTGAGAATATATCACAAATACACGTGAGCCACTAAATGTTTCTAGTCTCTCAGTGGGGATCGAACCATCGACCATCAGAACGATAGCCGACGCTTAATCAATTACACCACGGCAGTCAAAAGACACTCAGCCTTCTATCCTATTTATGTTAGGGAGAAGGGAAACCCACTAGGCGAATATATTTCAATTCAAACCTAGTTGTAGGATCCATATTTCCAGAATACCATACACGGATTTTTTGAGTGTCCCGACGCAACTCGGGTTGAAATTGATTTCATTTAATTCTAACCCACAAAGCATGAGAGTTACAAATATTGAGAATATATCACAAATACACGTGAGCCACTAAATGTTTCTAGTCTCTCAGTGGGGATCGAACCATCGACCATCAGAACGATAGCCGACGCTTAATCAATTACACCACGGCAGTCAAAAGACACTCAGCCTTCTATCCTATTTATGTTAGGGAGAAGGGAAACCCACTAGGCGAATATATTTCAATTCAAACCTAGTTGTAGGATCCATATTTCCAGAATACCATACACAGATTTTTTGAGTGTCCCGACGCAACTCGGGTTGAAATTGATTTCATTTAATTCTAACCGAATAATATATTCGCCTAGTGGGTTTCCCTTCTCCCTAACATAAATAGGATAGAAGGCTGAGTGTCTTTTGACTGCCGTGGTGTAATTGATTAAGCGTCGGCTATCGTTTTGATGGTCGATGGTTCGATCCCCACTGAGAGACTAGAAACATTTAGTGGCTCACGTGTATTTGTGATATATTCTCAATATTTGTAACTCTCATGCTTTGTGGGTTAGAATTAAATGAAATCAATTTCAACCCGAGTTGCGTCGGGACACTCAAAAAATCCATGTATGGTATTCTGGAAATATGGATCCTACAACTAGGTTTGAATTGAACTATATTCGCCTAGTGGGTTTCCCTTCTCCCTAACATAAATAGGATAGAAGGCTGAGTGTCTTTTGACTGCAGTGGTGTAATTGATTAAGCGTCGGCTATCGTTCTGATGGTCGATGGTTCGATCCCCACTGAGAGACTAGAAACATTTAGTGGCTCACGTGTATTTGTGATATATTCTCAATATTTGTAACTCTCATGCTTTGTGGGTTAGAATTAAATGAAATCAATTTCAACCCGAGTTGCGTCGGACACTCAAAAAATCCGTGTATGGTATTCTGGAAATATGGATCCTACAACTAGGTTTGAATTGAAATATATTCGCCTAGTGGGTTTCCCTTCTCCCTAACATAAATAGGATAGAAGGCTGAGTGTCTTTTGACTGCCGTGGTGTAATTGATTAAGCGTCGGCTATCGTTCTGATGGTCGATGGTTCGATCCCCACTGAGAGACTAGAAACATTTAGTGGCTCACGTGTATTTGTGATATATTCTCAATATTTGTAACTCTCATGCTTTGTGGGTTAGAATTAAATGAAATCAATTTCAACCCGAGTTGCGTCGGGACACTCAAAAAATCCGTGTATGGTATTCTGGAAATATGGATCCTACAACTAGGTTTGAATTGAAATATATTCGCCTAGTGGGTTTCCCTTCTCCCAAACATGAATAGGATAGAAGGCTGAGTGTCTTTTGACTGCCGTGGTGTAATTGATTAAGCGTCGGCTATCGTTCTGATGGTCGATGGTTCGATCCCCACTGAGAGACGAGAAACATTTAGTGGCTCACGTGTATTTGTGATATATTCTCAATATTTGTAACTCTCATGCTTTGTGGGTTAGAATTAAATGAAATCAATTTCAACCCGAGTTGCGTCGGGACACTCAAAAAATCCGTGTATGGTATTCTGGAAATATGGATCCTACAACTAGGTTTGAATTGAAATATATTCGCCTAGTGGGTTTCCCTTCTCCCTAACATAAATAGGATAGAAGGCTGAGTGTCTTTTGACTGCCGTGGTGTAATTGATTAAGCGTCGGCTATCGTTCTGATGGTCGATGGTTCGATCCCCACTGAGAGACTAGAAACATTTAGTGGCTCACGTGTATTTGTGATATATTCTCAATATTTGTAACTCTCATGCTTTGTGGGTTAGAATTAAATGAAATCAATTTCAACCCGAGTTGCGTCGGGACACTCAAAAAAATCCGTGTATGGTATTCTGGAAATATGGATCCTACAACTAGGTTTGAATTGAAATATATTCGCCTAGTGGGTTTCCCTTCTCCCTAACATAAATAGGATAGAAGGCTGAGTGTCTTTTGACTGCCGTGGTGTAATTGATTAAGCGTCGGCTATCGTTCTGATGGTCGATGGTTCGATCCCCACTGAGAGACGAGAAACATTTAGTGGCTCACGTGTATTTGTGATATATTCTCAATATTTGTAACTCTCATGCTTTGTGGGTTAGAATTAAATGAAATCAATTTCAACCCGAGTTGCGTCGGGACACTCAAAAAATCCGTGTATGGTATTCTGGAAATATGGATCCTACAACTAGGTTTGAATTGAAATATATTCGCCTAGTGGGTTTCCCTTCTCCC